>JANRMT010050544.1:0-19916 GCA_026402145.1 Polypterus bichir lapradei | reverse complement strand
TTTTCATACTTCTTCTCAAACCAAGGTGGTGCGAGGCTAAAATGAATTGGGATGCGCTGATCAATGTTATCGGTGTACCAGGAAATCATGCATTGACAAAAGTTACCCTTTGATTGTAATGCAAAGTGTGATTAAATGCATTATTTTTTAATGCGTTATGGAGCACATGCATCGAAGCTTCTCAGCTGTGCTTGTGCTAAGAAAATTAAACATTTTAAAAATAACGTAACACGATTGTCAATGTAACCTTTTGTAAGTAGTGCCTGGAGGATTCAGTGTGGAGAAAGTCTAGAGTCAGAGTGTGTATTAACTTGTGGATTTCTCTGTATTTGGTGGCAGTGTGACGAAGTTGCTTCGGAAGACGGCGTTAGCCGCGGAGCTCAGCTCAGAGCGAAATGAGGTAAATGGGAGGGGAGATGATGACGTGACTCCTCCACCCGCCTTAACTGTCAATCCCCCACAAACACAGTCTCTCGGAATTTGCATAAGCACACCCCTTCACCTGCAATTTTAACTTAGTTACAAAGTGATCAAAACTCTCGTTTATATCCTGCGTCCTCTCATTAAACTTATATCCCGCATTACCCGTGGGCACGAAAAGCACCAGCGGCAGCCTGTCTATTAAGTTAATTTAAAGTTTAGGTTCATACCTCGCTTTGTTTCCGAAGTAGCTGTACTGATGAATATGGTAGTATGTCACTCGCTCGCTTCTTAATGTTTCGCTGCCTTCTCAATTATATAATGCATGTTTTGTTCAGCGTATTTTGGAGCTCTTCCTGGTTTTCTACATAGTGCGTTGACAGTCAGTTCACGTGATTACGTGGGCGGCGTAATGATGTCACATGAAACTCCGCCCCCACGGCGGTCAAGCTCAACTCCATTACAGTAAATGGAGAAAAATACCTTCCAGTTATGACCATTACGCATAGAATTTCGAAATGAAACCTGCCCAACTTTTGTAAGGAAGCTGTAAGGAATAAGCCTGCCAAATTTCAGCCTTCTACCTACACGGGAAGTTGGAGAATTAGTGATGAGTCAGTCAGTCAGTCAGTCAGTCAGTCAGTCAGTGAGTGAGTGAGTCAGTGAGGGCTTTGCCTTTTATTAGTATAGATTCAATTATTTTCCTTAATAAATAAATTACCAGGTATAATATTTTTGTCTCATTTATTTAACTGGTTTCTCTTTATCTACTTTTAGGACTTGAGTGAAAATCTGATGATGTTTTAGGTCATATTTATGCAGAAATATAGAAAATTCTAAAGGGTTCACAAACTTTCATGCACTACTGTATGTATGCCACTTTTTGGGGGTTGTAATTTGGTAAAAGAAAAATTCTATGCCTTCCTTGCTGTAAAAGATGTTGCTTGCATTATGTTGTAGTGATGTGCAATGAATGAACAAACTAGTTCTTTTGAACTTGTCTTGGTCTCTAAATGAACGTACTGGTACAATGCCATTAAAGAATGAATTTTGTGCTATGTTTTATGTTGCATTCCACAACAGTTTGGTCCTATCATCTTAACTTAAATGGCTGCTATCTTTGAGAAATAGCCTATCAGTAAATTGTTTCAGCAAAACTGTCATGACGACAACTAGCCAATTACTGACTTGGTAGATGACAACAGCCCCTCCCATTGATCGGTTCAATCTGACTGTGACTATGGCCATCGCAGTATGTATACTGACTGACTGAATGAACCAGTATGCCCTCTACTGATATGGAGAACCATTGTGAGTTCGTTCTTGAACTGCAGACAAGACCCTTGCAGTATACTACACTGTTGCTAACTGTTGTCCGTCTGTTCGTAAACTCTTTTTAATATTAGAGGTAGCACTGCTTGATGAGAATGTGTAAATCACCCAAAAAAAAGTTATGAGGCTAAATCTGAATGTTGAACTTTTGTTTTTTAAGTTGTTTTTTATTTTACTTACTTAGATGTTAGCATTGGTTAAAAGTATTATTATTTAACACTTTAAATATATTGCCTAATTACCTGATTCATGTTGAGCGTGGCACATGTAGCTCCCAGTGAACTTAAATACAACTTTATTTTTAATATTGTAATTCTTTTGCTATTGTATTACTAGTGAACTTTCATTCAACTTTGAAACTAGATTATTGTTAAAAAAGTGCTTCTGTGAAAAATTTCTTTCCTGTCTTATGGTTTTACTGATAAGGCTGGATCAATTTCCATTTTTTAGAAGTACTTGAAAGCAGGATATGTGGATTCAGTGATTATCCATCTTTGTTTTTATCAGACGTGCAAAACTGACATGTAGCCTGAGGTGTGTCATGAGCCATATAATACTACGTTTTTCTGAATAGTCTAAATAACAATATATAACTGCTCAATAATAATAAAGTATCACATCATATCATATCATGTTTCCCAGCCTTCTCACTACAAGGAAAAACAAATGATATGAAGAAACATTATTATAGGGTCATTATTGTCACATGTACAAAATACAGTAAAATGTTCCATGTGAAAGCTCTCTGTATTACTGCCTAGTATGTGTTTGTCCATTTCAATAATATTCTTCAAGTAAAACTCAATACAAATCATAAAAATGATTGCAGTCGCATCATCCTCGTGGATGCTATACATTAGTGGTGGTTGAAGTGGCTCCCGACTCACTGAAGCTTTTTTAGTAGTGAGAAAAGCACTATATAAATGGAAAGTATTATTATTAAGCATGGTTTTATACTTGTTAATTGGACAGTGATCCTTTGGTGTAACTAGTAAATGAAGCAGTACACAACCTTAAAAACTTATGTATTAGAATGAATGACCTTTGAAAATGTATTCTGTGCTCAGTGTCAATGATTTAAAAGAAAGACAGCTCAATGATCAATTACAAAGCACATGGAAAAGCTGGAGGGAACTGCTTGCAGCAGTACTTCTCCAAGCACTCTGAAATGTCATGTGGCCCAATTGCCCTCAGAGATTTCTCCACTTCTATGCTAAAGTCCAACAGAACAGAAACAGTGGAAGCACAGGAGCCACTCACACGTGGTGTGTTTTGCCCAGGTTTTTCCCCTTTCTGCAGTTCAAATACTGTTTTCATGTCTATTATTGTTTGTTTTTTATGTTAACAGTGTGGATTATTTTGTTTCTATGTTTTAAATATCTTCTTTTATGTTCCTTGTATTTTATGGGTGGTTTCCTAAGAGGCTGCCCAACCAGCCCACTATTGCAAGGGATTGTCCTCAGTCCAATAAAGACTGAGGAAAACCTACAGTCCCTTGCAGTTTATTGAATGCGCTTATGGTGGTGAGTTTCTCTCTGATTATTCTCTGTTTTCCTTGTGAATTATCTGAGTATTGCACCCTTGCTTTGCTTTTCAACTTCTCTTTGGACTTGTGTATTTGGACATTGTTTACCTTGGATTGTTTTTGCCTTTTCAGGGAATTCTTTGCTCTTTGAAAATGTATTTTGTTACAGAGGATTTTTGTAAAAATAAATCTTTTCATTTATAAAGATTCTATATTGGCCTTTTTGTTACTAGTCGGCGTTTGACATTTTCCACTCTCTAGTGTGTATTTTTGGGAATCTTTGTGCTTTGCAATTCTTTTCTTTATAACAAATGGACAAGGTGTTTTGCAGCACCAGAGGAGAGCAGCTGAAAATGTTTGTGGAGCTATAAAAAAGAAATCAAATTATTCAGTAAAGACAAATTATAGCTAGAGTAAATAACCACATCCGACTAGGAGATGAAACCAACAACACCAGCAGGTGATGAAAGTTTGAACAAACGGGACACCTATCAAACCAGCTAAACCTGAAAGATACTGAAGTTACTGGAGACAAAGTTAAAGATGAACTCAGCCCTAAAAATAAATTAAATTTGTTTAAGTCCTGGTGTGCAAATAAAAGCATAGCATATGTGAATATTTGGGATTATTTTTATGAAAGGCATGTATCTTTCAGGAGAGATGGTCTTCATCCTAACTGGAAAGGATCTTTTGTTTTATCTCAAAATATATTAGAAAAACTAGCTGTTTGACTGATCAGAGCACCATATAGGCTGCAACCTTGTGATCTTAAATCACAGGCTGCTGTGTATCCCACCCGTTACTATACTGTAGCTGCTACCCAGAATCACTGTTGTGGGGACTGTTATAAATTTAGTGTTGGTGGATGATTTTAATAAGCACACTAATATAGAAACTGACAATTTTAGCAAATGTTTTACTAACTGACTTGGAGATTTGAGATTGAAGATTTGAATATACTCCATTAAATTATTTCTTACCACTAATTAATTACATTTGATTTGATTTTGCCCTTACTAGTATACTTGTAGATTATAGCAAGGGCATTGTGACAACTACATTGTAAAACTGCATCAAAATTTCAAATTTCAAAATTTCAAAATGGCTATCATCAAATTATAGTGTGACTTTAAAAAGGCTTTGAATACAGTAGCTTCCTTTAAAATAAAATTTAATTAAGTACATAGAAATTCACCCTGATATAATAAGAATTCTCAAGCTCTTAAATTAGAAGATTGAAAACTGTAACCTAGACAGAAAGCAACAAAGCTGCAGTCTTCCAAATTGCATAGACAGACAGTTTTAAAAAGTATTGAAAGTTCTCTTTATAGCCCATTTAGACTACTATTCTATATTTATAGATAGCAAAAGTAATAACCCTTAAGTACTGCTTAGTACAGCGGCTAATCTAACAAATGGTAATTCTGAACTACAATGAAATACACCACCAGACATTACAGCGCTGACTTAATGAAGTTAGAAAATTGCCAATATAAGAGCCTACATTTCAGTGTCATCTAACAAACGTAATACTAGATGATCAAACAATGCCTGACTTTTGCATGTTAATTTGGTGACAGAACAGGAAGTCCTAAATTTAATTTCTAAAATAAAACCTACTACTTGTTTCTTGGGCCCAGTCCCCCCCCAAAAAAAACCTAGTATATAGCTCAACAGATTTTCTGGCAGCACCCATTCTTAGCACTAGCAATAGTTTATTACTGAACAGCACAGTGACTGATATACTAAAAGTGTCAATTATCAGACCATTACTTAAAAATTCAAACCTAGACCCACAAATGCTTAATAATTATATAGATCTATTCCAAATTTACCCTTTCTCTCTAAAATACTTGAAAAAGTAGTTGCCATGCAGCTTCAGTTTCACCTTACACATCACAATATATTTCAGAAATTCTAGTTTGGCTTCCACTCCAGTCATAGTACAAAAACGGCAATTGATGAAGGAAATTCCATAGTAATTAGGTTAGGTTAGTTAAATATGTTAGATTTAAGTGCAGCATTTGACACTATTGACCATTCTTTTTTACTACACTGGGTGAATGATTGGGCTCACAGGGACTGTCCTTGCCTGGTTTAGTTCTTATTTATCAAAAACAATATGAATACACACAGTAATATGCTGACAGTTTTTTATCATTAAACTCAGAAATTAAATATGGTTTCCCACAGGCTTCAGTATTTGGACCCTCACAGTCTCAACCTGACATGCTTCTACTAGGAACTATCATTAGAAAACGTAACATTAACTTTCACTTTCAGATGACACAGAGTTATAACTTTCTTTTAGACCAAATGACATTTCTCTGATGCTTTGCTTAATTAGTTGCATCAGTGAGTTAAGGGAGTGGATGGATAAAAACTACTTGTCTATGAACACAGAAAAAACAGAATTACTATTAATAACAGGGGAATTATGCTGACCTTAAAAACATTCTGTCACTTTTAACTCAGAATCACCATTAATTTTGCTGAATCTGTACATAATTTAGGCTTTATCTTTGACACTAGCGTGTCATTTAAAACACACTTTACAAAGCTATCTAAAATAAGTTTTTGCTATCTAAAAATTTTGAAAAATTAAGGCATTTTATAAATATGCAAGATACTGAGAAGTTAATTCATACATTTATTTTTAGGAGGATTGACTACTGCAATTCATTATTCACTGGCTGTTCAAATCTTTATTTATGCATCTTTCAGTTAATTTAAAATGCTGCTGCAAGAATTATTAGAACCACCAGAATGTACACACATTTAAATCTAGTTCTCAAGTTCTTGCACTGGCTCCCAGTTAATTTAAGGGCTGATTTTAAAATCCTACTTCTAATGTGTAAAGCCTTTAATGGCCAAGGCCCAGTTTACTTATCTAAATTATCGTTACTTACAAACCAGAATGCAAGTTAAGATCTTTAGATGCCAGCCTATTTATGATTCCAAGGATTAACAGAATTACAGTGAGATGTCAAGCTTTTACCAAAGCGTTGGAATGATCTGCCTGCTTAAATAAGAGATGCCATTTCAGCCTCAGCTTTAAAATCCAGGCTGAAGACTCTTTGCTTTAGTTTAGGATACCGTGACTAAAGCTGCTAATTAGCTATGCATATTGCATTTGTACCAAAAATTAGTAATGCAATACTTATAAACTATTACTAACCCATCTCTATTCTGTTTCTCTTCTTGTTATCTGGATGTGGCATTTGATTCCACTGCTTTACTTACAAAGCTGATCTTCTGCTTATGGAAAAGTCATCTTAGATTAAAGAGTATTGGAATCATCAGATGGAACGATTCTTTCATTAGATTGGATGACCAGCACAGATTCCACTATAAAATGCCCAAGAGATTTCTGGTTGAGCAAACGCTGGTGAGACTTGTTGCCACTGCTCGCCAGTAACTTTTTTACGATTAGCTTACGATCTAATGGACTAAGCAACTGTTTTCATTTGGGCAGACTTATTCTTTGAGTATTATTTTTCAGTCATTTAAAGCTAGACTGATGATTTCTAGCTCGACTGGTGATTTTGTTGACACTTCAGTGTGGCCGTGTATGGACAATTTTCTGCCTAACCCTGTTTTGAGACGTGCCCAGCTCTGTTCTCTGGATGTCTGATTTGTCTGTATACTCGCTTACAATGAGGACCAGTATTTATTTGGTTTGTGTTTGTTTGGTCCCTCCTGTCGCTTGCTATCCAACCTGCGACGGGCCTGCTTCAGTACTCAGCTGCTGAGCTCCTCCGACTGTGCTTCCACCTGTCTGAGCCTCCGCTGACTGGGCTATATCTCCATTCAGACATCGTATTCCTCCCTCGTCGGAGATACATCCATCGTGGGTCCCACCGGAATATCCAGGCTGACACTTTGAAAATAATAAACTCTGTCTGGTCCAATTCACAACGTCCTCCATGTAACTTAGGCAGGGTCGCTGACCACACTGTGTTATCCAGCCTAGCCCGGTTGGCTAACACCGCTGCCAAATGCGATAACGCCATTGTTAACTTCGGTCTTTTGAACATCCACTCATTTATGAGTAAGGGGCATCTTATCCAGGATCTCCTTACTGATCGTAAGTTTGACTTCTTTCGTCTAACTGAAACGTGGCAACAACCTCATGACTTTTCCCAACTTAACAAATCCACTCCGCCGGAGTTTGTTTACATCTGTCAACCCCGTGGTTCAGGCCGGGGAGGAGGTCTCGCAATAATGTAGCGTGACAAGTGGAAAGTCCTGCCATTTTGTTCCTGTCTTCAGCTCTTTTGAATCCAATGTGGATCAATTAACTGGACCTATTCCTACTATTATTGCAACTGTTTACTGCCCCATTAAATCAAATAATGACTTTTTGAATGACTTTGCTGTTCTTCTTACACACTTATCTACTGTTTCATCAAACATAATGCTTTTGGGGAATTTCAATATACATATGGATAATATCAATATCCCTATTACTACAGACTTTATATCCTGTCTTGAGAGTTTTGGATTCCAGCAGCATACTGATGTTCCCACCCACTCAAAAGGACAAATCTTGGAATTGACTTGCTGTTCTGGAGTTTGCCCCATTGATTGTACTGCAGATGAACTCCCTATAACTGATCATTTTCTTATTTCATTCAATGTTAAACTTGCTCTTTCTAATACTAAGCTTTCCCGTCTCATGTCTTTCCGTAATATTAAGAATATTAATTTGGATTTTTTTTCTTCTAGTAATGATTCCCTTATGGATATTCATAATTTATCCACTCCTGAAGAACTGGTGTCACACTATAACACTGGACTCTATTGTATTCTTAACTCTCTTACTCTGTTAAAAACTAGATCTGTTTCTTTCTTGTTTTCTGCTCCCTGATTCATGCCTGAACTGCAGCTTTTGAAAGCCAAAGGCCGGCAACTTGAACGGCTATATGAAAAAACTGGACTTTATTCACAAAGAGATGTACAAAAAGCATATACTTTATTACGACTGTATTGCTCAAACTAAATCTAACTATTATACTCACATAATTTCTTCCAATAAAGGTAACATCAAGTCATTGTTTTCACTGCTTAATAATATCACACAATCCCTGGATTCTTTACCTTCTCACCTTAATTCAACTGATTTTTGCAATTCCATTGTTTCCTTTTCTAATGAAAAAATCCAGAGGATACACCTTTCTCTTGGTATGGATTCCTCCAGTATTTCTTCTGAATTTCACCCACCTACTCACCTATTTTCCACTTTTTAGCTTCCTACTTTCTCAGAAATCTCGGATCTCATCTGTAAGTCAAAGCCATCCACCTTTCAACTGGTCCCCCTTCCCACAGTTCTGGTTAAAGCCTGCCTCCCCCCTCTCTGGTCCCCCTTATTTCTGCTATAATTTACTCCTGTCTCACAACTGGAACTGTTCCTTCTTCTTTTAAAATTGCTGCAATAACCTCAATTCTGAAAAAACCTGGTGCCGATCCTACTAATTTCAGTAATTTTTGTCCTATTTCTAATTTACCCTTCATTTCCAAAATTCTTGAAAAAATAGTGGTCATTCAACTTCATTCTTATTTATCTCAAAATAATCTGTATGGACAGTTCCAGTCTGGTTTCGCCCCCTCCATAGTAAAGAAACGGCACTAATCAAAATTACTAACAACCTCCTTATGGTAGCTGATTCTGGTTTAATCACTATTCTCATTCTTCTTTATCTGAGTGCGGCCTTGAATACTATTTGTCACACTAATCTTCTTAATAGATTATCTTCGATTAGTATTACCCACACTCCACTAGATTGGTTTAGATCCTATCTCTTAGGCCGCACTCAGTTTGTTCAGCTTAAAACTTTTACATCCCAACCCACCAAAGGCTCTGACCTGGGACCCCTCGTTTTCATTATTTACCTCCTTCCCCTTGGCAATATCTTTCGTAAATATAACATTAGCTTCCACTGTTACGCTGATGACACCCAGCTCTGCCTCACTAGCAAACCTACTTTTTCCTTTCCACCTTCCTCACTTATTGATTGCATAGCAGAAATTAAATTGTGGTTTTCTTCAAATTTTCTTAAATTAAATAGTGACAAACCTGAGGTTTTCCTCATTGGTACAAAATCAACATTATCCAAAACTGATAATTTGTCATTTGTTATTGTAGAGAAGAGCCAAGCAAAATGACACCTTTTATTGGCTAACTAAAAAGATTACAATATGCAAGCTTTCGAGGCAACTCATAATGGCTATCACGATACAACATCCTAGTACTTCATTTGTTATTGATAATTCCTCTGTCTCCCCTTCCCCACAGGTTAAGAGTCTGGGTGTCATCCTTGATAGTACTCTATCTTTTCAGTCCCACATCAATAACATCTCCTGGTCTGCTTATTTCCACCTGCATAACATTAATCGTATTTGCCCCTTCTTCACTCCCCACACCACTGCTATCCTTGTTCATAGCCTTGTCACTTCTTGTCTGGATTATTGCAATTCGCTTTTCTTTGGTCTTTCTTGCAAATCTCTTTATAAGCTTCAACTAGTCCAGAATTCAGCTGCCCACATCATTACTAGAATCCCTCTATTCACCATATCACTTCTGTCTTGCAGCAGCTTCACTGACTTCCAGTTAAGTTCTGCATTGAATTCAAAATTATTCTGTTAACTTTTAAGGCTATCCACAACCTTGCCCCTCTATATCTGTCTGACCTCCTCCATGTTGCCATTCTCTCCCGCACCCTTAGATCCTCTTCCTCCATCCACTTGACTGTCCCTTTCGGCCATCTTACCACCATGTGTTGCAGAGCATTGAGTTGCTTTGCTTCCCAGCTCTGGAAATCACTACCATCTGAGCTAAGAAATGTTGAACCATTCTCACTTTTCAAATTTAAACTTAAAACTCATTTGTTTAAGACTCCTTTTTCTCATTGATTACAATTGCTCTGTCTGATTTTGAATTTTGCATTTTAGTTTTGTTCATAATGTGCATTTTATCTATTGTTTGGTGTCCTTGAGTGTTTAGAAAGGCACCTATGAATAAATAAAATGTATTATTATTTATTATTATTAGTAGGACAGCGTCTCCAGGGTTGTGACCGTACCTGACTTTGTCTATGACTATATCTATTACAGTTTTCATCTCCTACATTTTGAACTGGTTCATCAGTTAATTAATGGACAGATACTATTGGTGTCCATTTATGTTAATCAGTTTCTACTTTGTTTTCTTTGTGTTTTAACAAATCTGTATCTTTATATTTACTAATTCTGTATTTAGTAATTAGCATAATCTAAAATTGCATTTACACATAAATTTGTCACAGCGCTCTGCGCCTGCACTCAGTGAAAAGTGCTATACAAAAACAAATTATATTGTAACTCAGTAACATTTTTGGAATTTTTACAAAGCATCATCTGGCCTCACCGTGCATATCCAGGCTTTCTCTGACCATCAAAGGGCTTACAGGGATACACTAACTGCAACCTAGAACACACATTGTGGCAGAATAATAGAAAGTGGCCATCATAACCCAAGGGTTTTGTTCTCTGTAGTTAGTAAACTACTTCAACATACATCTGGCCGAATTACCTCCTCTACCGAAGTCTGAGGAAAATGCCTCCACTTATTCTGCAAAAAAATTAAAGATCTAAATAATCAAAGTAACATAAATCCATCATCCCTTTATATTCTTTACCTTTCTTCCCACACCATCTAGCTTTTTTTCTAAATTTTCACAAGTCACATCTGCATTTGTTAACAACCTGCTTTGTAAGATGAGGCCAACTACTTGTGTACTGGACCCCATCCCCACCACACTTCTTAAGTCCTGCCTTTATGCCATAATCCTGACTGTTACAACAATAACAAATGTATCCCTTGACACTGGCTTTATGCCAGCCACTTTTAAAATCACTTCTGTAACTCCAGCTTAAAAAATGTCTGGTCTTGATGCTGACAATCTTAACAATTTTTGGCCCATCTCTCACTTACCTTTTCTGTCAAAAATTCTTAAGCGTGTTGTAGCCTCCCAAATTATCAATTACTTAACATCTAATAAATTGATGGAACCCTTCCAGTCTGGTTTCAGGGTGCAGCACAGCTGTGAAACTTCTCTGCTTCAGGTAACTAATGATTTGCTTATGTCAGCAGACTCTGGTCAAATCAATATATTTATTCTATTAGATCTTAGTACTGCATTCAACACTGTCATATCATGATATGTTAATGTCCAGAATGCTAGTTTTTCAACATGTTCAACTAGTTATCCCTGGCACTGCCCTCCAGTGGTTGAAGTCCTATCTGACAGGCAAGAGTTTGTTAGTCTTGGCATCAGCAGGTCCAGCTCAGTGCCAGTCACACAAGGAGTTTCTTAGGGCTCCGTCCACGACCCTCTGCTCTTCTGTATCTATATGCTTCCCCTTGGCCATATCATTCACAGCTATGGACTGGGTTATCATTTTTATGCAGATGATGTTCAACTCTGTTTCAATGTTAAAAGTGAAACTTTGTCAGGGCTTTCTCAGCTCACAACTTGCCTTACTGAAAATTAAAACCAGGAATGAGCAGAACTCTTTGTAATTTAATTGCAACAAAACTGAACTCCTGCAAATTAGGACTAAAGCGCAACTTAAGAAAATGAGCACCTTCTCAGTCACTCTTGACGGTGATCTCTTCAGACTTTTTTTTTTTTATAAACATTTTAATAATTTTATTAGAGTCCAACAACAATCCATACAACCAAGTCAGGTTTAACAAAACTAGGTTCGAAACGAATCAACCTCCACCCATGAGAAAAACTTTAACAATAGAGAAAATATGTAAATAAATAAATGAATAAAAATAAATATAATAAAAAAGAGGGGAGAGAATCTGCTTCCTCAATTTAAGTGGTTATTCTAAAATGTCATTGATTTGATCCTGCCAAGTTTTTAAAAAGTTTTGTACAGATCCTCTAAGTGAGAATTTAAAATTTTTATGCAATTTTAGATAATATATAATATCAGTTAACCACTGACTTAAAAGAGGTGAGTTAGCAATCTTCCAGTTGAGCAAGATAAGTGTTTGCGCCAATAGTGTAGTAAAGGCAATTACAGTTTGTCTTTTTCCACTTTAAGCCCATCTGGAAGTACAGTAATCCCTCCTCGATCACGGGGGTTGCGTTCCAGACCCCCCCGCGATAGGTGAAAATCCGCGAAGTAGAAACCATATGTTTGTATGGTTATTTTTATATATTTTAAGCCCTTATAAACTCTCCCACACTGTTTATAAATATTCCCCACAGAGTTATACAGCATAATCCCTTTGTATTCTCTTAGATATTAGGTAAGATTCATTGAAATTATGTATATAAAACACACTGTTTATATACAGTAAAACCTAAATATTATTTTAAAGATATTGAGTGTCTCTGATATCACATATGTTACAGCCATTACGATAGACAGGCCACCAGCAATAAATACGTACAATGCAAGAAAAATAGTATACAATAAATGTGTGTACAGTGACACTAAACAAACGTACATGTACTAAGCACTGTAAGAAGAAAATTAATTATGGTTACTCACCAACAATGACACGATGACTTGTCCGATAACAATGAGTTTAATTTTACTGCACAATAAAGGAGAGCGTTACAGCCCTTGTAAAGGAGCCACTTCAGGCGATTGTGTAGCACTGCCGTTGTTCTTCTTCTGGCAGTCTTCAATCCAAATCCCTAAAGCAGATTCCATCCAGACTATTGCCTTATTACATCCACTTACAACTCGTTTTGCACCCTGGTTTAAAAGGACACTGCAGCCGTAGATCTTATATTCCTTTCCTACTTTTTAAATAAAAAGAATCGTAGCCTTCAACAAATCCAAAACGTTTACCTTTTCGGCAATCGTTAACATCTTCTTCTTGCGCTTGGGCACGGCCCCTGAAGCAGTAGAAGATTGTTTTGGAGCCATAATGAAGGGCTTGACTATGCACAAAGATAAACACAAAAGAGCACAACTCTTTACACAGAGAAACACGTTGATGCTGAATGAGACTTCCTGGTTAACACTGCATTCAGCACGCAGGAACTCAACTGCGTGCTCTAATTGGTTAGCTTCTCAGTCAGGAGAACTTAACTGCGTGCTCTGATTGGTTAGCTTCTCAGCCACCCGCCAATAGCGTCCCTTGTATGAAATCAACTGGGCAAACCAACTGAGGAAGCATGTACAGGAAGTAAAAAGACACATTGTCCGCAGAACCCGCGAAGCAGCGAAAAATCCGCGTTATATATTTAGTTATACTTTCATATAAAATCTGCGATAGAGTGAAGCCGCGAAAGTCGAAGCGCGATATAGCGAGGGATTACTGTACACCAAACACAGCTGTTAGTGGATTAGGAGGGATTGTGACACCAAGGCAAGAAAAAGGTGGTTCTCGTGCAGAGGTGCCACAGATAAAAGCTTCTCTGTCTTGAAATACTTCCTACGTTGATTCAATATTCTGAGTGAGTAAAGCACAATTGGGTTGTTAGTATATTGGCAATGACTTGTACTTATTGGAGTACTAAGCAAGGAATATAAAGAAGTACTGCAGGATTTTATTTCTGTTATGGACCAAGCCTGTTTCTGTTCATCTATTTGTGTCAATGTCCATGATTTTATAGCTTGTATATCCATCACCCAATAATAAAACTGAAAGTTAGGTAGGGCCATGCCACCTTCTTCCTTAGGTCTTTGTAGGGTCGCCCTTTGGATACGTGGATGTTTTGGACTCCAAATAAATGAGGTTATAATTGAATGTAATTTCTTAAAAAATGATTTATTGATGTATATTGGAATGTTTTGAAATAGAAAAAGAAGCTTAGGAAGGATATTCATCTTGACAATGTTAATTCTTCCAGCTGAAGTGAGATGGAGGGTAGGTCGTCTATGTAAATCCTGCTTAATTTTTTCCATGCAGACAGAAAAATTTTGTTGATAAAGAACTTTATGTTTATTTGTGATGTTTACCCCTAGGTATTTAAACTGATCTGCAATGTGTGACAGATAGGGGGCGCTATCGCTCTCTAGAACCCTTGTCCAAGATGCCAGACACCAGGTAAAAGTCCAAATGTTGACTTTATTCAAACTGCGCAGTGCACAAAGCACCCTCTTCTCCACAATACTCATTCAATAACACAATAATCACTACAATAAACTCTCCACCACTCCCAGACGCGTTGCCACCCTTCCACCCAGCTCAGCTCACCGTCAGGGAGTTCCCAGAGTCCTTTTATTATCCCTGACCCGGAGGTATTCCAATCCCCAGTCCATGTGATCTCCTGTCACTTCCGGGTCAGATCAAAAGTCCTTTTGTTCACCCCGGAAGCAAGTCATTCCCCTTGTCCATGTGACTCGGACGTACTTCCGGGGCAAATACTCGTTGTTCCTCCCTGCAGCGTTTCCTAGTGGCCCCAATGGTATCCAGCAGTGCTGTGCATAAAGACTCCAATGTCCATGATGCCCTGCTGGTCTTCGGGGCACCTCCATACTGCAGGGAGGGCTCCACCTGGAGAGTGGGGGTATTGGCCGGGATGAACGGCCGGCAATACTTTACAAATTATAAAAGGTAGGGTGCCTAATCTAATATTGTGTGCTGAGCACACTTTTATTCAAATTAATTCTGAGACCAGAAATCTTTTGAAACTCTGTTAGTTCAATTAGGACTGCAGGCATAGTATTTTGTGGATTGGAAATACATTTTCTGTTCAAGTCCTTCTCTGATAATCCCCTTTATCTCATAAGCATTTTGACAGTGAGCTGCCAGTGGCTCAATGGCGATTGCAAAAAGCAGGGGTGAGAAGGGACATCCTTGTCTAGTACCACATTCTAGTTTGAAGTAGTCTGAATTAATTTTGTTAATACGAACTGAAGCTTCTGGACAGGTATACAGTAGCTTGATCAATGCACAAAAGTTCAGGGCCTAACTCAAATTTCTCCAATATGGTGAAAAGGCAGTTTCATTAATCCATATCAGATGCTTTTTCTACGTGATATTTGACTTTGTGGGTGAATATATTTCATTAAACAGGCGTCAATTTTACCAAAGGAAGCACTTTCTCAATCCCTCTTGCTAGGACTTGAAAGTATCTTAACATCATTATTAAAAATTGAGATTGGCCTATATGATGCACATTGTAATAAGTCCTTATTTTGCTTAGGAAAGACAGTAGTTAAGGCTTGGCAAAAAGTTTGAGGTAGAATTTTATTGTCTCCTCATTTCTTTTTCTTCTCCATTCATCTCTATTGGTCTATTAAACTCATCAATTTAGGTATGTTTACATGCCTTAAGTTTTACCCCGTTGGCCATGCTCTCTCTCTCAGGGGTGGGGGCCGACTTGTTTTTCAATCTCAATCCTATTTTTTGTAAAAATTGATCATTTGTATGGAATGAGTACAATAAAATTATTTAAAAAAAAAGATTTTTATTTTCTCTAGCTTCTGTGAATGTTGCTAATAAAAGGGGAGCTAGCTTAATTGAGAATTTTTTATAAAATTCAGCAGGTTAGCCATCAGGGCCTACTGCTTTCCCAATCTGAAGTGAGTGTATAGCATCTAATAATTCTGATAATGTCAGTGGTTTATCCAATTCCTCTGCACTGGGAGTATCTAGTTGTGTTATATGTAATGCATCCAGAAATGGATTAGGTTATGTTTTGTCATCTTGAAACTGAGTAGAATATAACAACTTGTAGTAGTCTCTAAATGTGTGCATTATATTTTTATGGTCAATGATTTTATCTCAATCTGTGTTGGTAATTGTTGGGACTGTATTGCGAACTTACTGCTTGTGGATTTGTTGAGCTAAAATCTTATTAGCTTTCTCTCCGTGTTCATAGTAATGATGTCTTGATTTAAAAATGAGTTCTGTTTCTTTAGTTGTCAAGAGGTTGAGTTCTGAATGCAGAGTCTGTCTTTTCCTATGAAATGCTTCATTTGGACACCTCACATGTTCTTGATCTATTCTGGCAATTTCATTGATTAGCTCTGATACCTTCTTGATTTCCACTTTATTTTTGTGGGTAAGGTATGAGATAATCTGTCCTCTTAAGAAAGGCTTCAGAGTTTCCCAGAGTACTCTTGCAGAAACTTACAAGGATGTATTTGGCTCTAAAAACATAGAGTTGTTTGGATATATATTATGTACAGTTCTCCTCTGCTAACAAATGTGGGTTAGGACGCCATCTGTGAGATGAGTATGTGGGGCATAGTGAGTTTAGCTCCAAGATCAAAGGGGCGTGGTCGGAGATAACAAAAGTGTTGTACTTACAAGATTTAATCGCAGACAAGAAATTACTATTTATAAAAAAAAAAATTCTTGAGTAGCAGTGATGCACTGGTGAGTAGGAGGAATATGCTCTTGAGTTTGGGTTTAGAAATCTCCAGGGGTCTGATAAGTTGTGATCAGTTACAAACTGTGTAATTGTTTTTGCAGTTTTAGATGTCATTGCCCCTGTGGCATTAAATCTATCTAGGTCTGGATTTAAAACACAATTAAAGTCCCCAGTCATTATAATTTTATTAGTGTTCATATTGGGAATGGATGCAAATACATTTTGAATGAAGTTCCTATCATCCACATTGGGGGGATTAGATAGTCATCAAAATCACTTTACAGTTAAATAGATTACCCATGATAACCACATATTTCCCTTTAGGATCAGATACTACATCTGTCACTACAAATAAGACACCTCTAGTATTCTTTGTAAAGCTGTAATGGAATATTTGGTCAGTCTGGTCTCTTTGAAGCCACAACTAATCCTTGCTTAATAAGTGTGTCTCCTGTGAAAATACTATTTTAGCATTTAGACCTGTTAGGTGAAAGAATACTTTCTTCTCTTTAATTCATGATTCAGCCCTTTAACATTCCATCTCACAAAATTAACTGTTTGGCCATGAATATATTTCTTCTGAACTTTTGTTGTCATTTTGTAGTCTTAACTTAAGATAAGAGAGCCTTGACCTTAATTTCCAGTTTTCCCAGGAGTTATAGCCATGAAGCCTAATATTACGTTGGCACTTATAAGTATAAGGATTAAAAGGATAGATTAGAAATAGATTGCTAAACCGACACCCCATTTTGCCTCCCCGCGTGAGGCTAGACCACACTTCACAAAGTCCCAGTCCTCTGACATATCTGAAGACAGAAAACGTCCAAAACAAAACACGCCCCGAGGATTAAAATAGAGATATCTATTGACAATACAGTCCAAATACTATAAGCATAAAATAATCTTGAACCATCTTGACAAAGTAAACCCGGGGAATGATGTTAAACAGAAACCCTGGACAATCATAGTAAACCCTAATACAGAAAACCAAAGGTATGATGTTAAACAGCCTCTATAAAAAAAAAAGGTACATATACATACAGATATATATATATATACACTAGCAGAATACCCGCGCTTCGAAGCGGAGAAGTAGTGTGTTAAAGAAGGTATGAAAAAGAAAAGGAAAAATTTTAAAAATAACGTAACATGATTGTTAATGTAATTGTTTTGTCACCGTTGTAAGTGATGAGTGTTGCTATCATATATATATATATATATATATATATATTTACACACACACATAAACATATATATATATATATATATATACACATATCTATACATATACACATACATATATGTAACCGACTCGACTCTGCTTTTTCCTGCGTTGTGTAAATAATTATCACGTAGGGACGTTGGGTTAGAACACAAGCTTTTATTTTCCTGTTTCAGTAACCCCTTTGCAAAACAAAAAGAAAGAAATAGACAGAGCGTCACATGCACGTCTTCTTCCCTCTGCCCCTACAGCGTTCACCGCGCTTCTCGCGTTTTTATACAAACACATTACATATAAAACTATTTACCAAAAAATTACTCCAATTTCCAAAGAAAACTATTTACAATAGACATAGCTTTATACAAAAAAAATCCTAATTTTATAATTATATACTCTTAACAAATGAAAAGGAAATACTGTATATATATATATTTATATAGCATACCTTTGCAAAACAAAAAGAAAGAAATAGACAGAGCGTCACATGCACGTCTTCTTCCCTCTGCCTATTAAATAATAAATTAAATCGATTATAAATTAACACAAAGTAAATGAAAAAAATAAAAAAATATCGGGAAAAAAACTGAAACCACAACCTACCCCTACAGCGTTCACCGCGCTTCTGGCGTTAAAGCCAAAAATGCCGTGCACGCAGGTTGTGAGGTGTGACGCTAATTAACGCTCGTGCTACAACCGATTATATTGTTGGTATACTATAAACTATTTACAGGGATCAACACTTTTGGGGAAGTTCATAACAAAAAAAAAATGAATAAATAAATAAAATTATAGATAACATTTTACACTTTGCTACATATATATATATCTACATATATACACATACATATACATACACACATACATACATACATACATACATACACACACATATATATACACAAATACATATATATACACATACACACACACATATATAAACATATATATACATATACATACATATCTACATATATACACACACAGCTATTTCGTATCAGTGCAATACGCTGCTTGTTAAAACGGATAACTCCCGCTCTTACGTGCAAGTCTGCGTGGATATTATGAACTATCGTATTTGTTCAAGTTCTATTTAAATTTTAAATAGAAGGAATTTTTATTTAGTCGACAGAAATATCTTTGGTAGGAATGGTAAAAACAGACAGGAATATTATTCCTGAATAAATCAACTCAAACCTTAAACAACTTATAATATTTTGCTCTCCATAAAAATATATCCTGTCTAAATTATACAAGTTAGAAATAAAGTAAACGTTAAAAGAACAAACATTCAAATTTCTTTACTCTTATGTAATTTTATATAAAAAATAAACTTAGATTTTAAATATCCCAAAAGATTTTGCTCTCCATAAAAATATATCCTGTCAAAATTATACAAATTCAAATATGAACATGCTGCATAACAAAACCTGGAAATATAAATAAAATGTGTTCCTTTCAGCAATAACAAATCAAATCATTCAGTTGTCTTTGCTCATATGTCATTTTAGAGCTGGACGCCTGGCATCTTTTTTTGGCAACAAGTTCGTTTATGTTTGGTGTGAGGTTCTGTGTTGTGGAGATTCTCAGGATGGACTGCAGGTGCTCATCAGTGAGGCGACTCCTGTGTGCTGTTTTGTTAGTCTTTATCACTGAGAAGAGCTTCTCACACAGATATGTGCTACCAAACATGCACAAGGTTCGAGCCGCATGTAGACGGACTTTTTTTGTTCTTCAAAGTCACCAACGCGCCGTGCGCTCAGTTTATCAGCAAAGTGCGTATTTGGGAACACCGTAGTGACGACTTGGTTCAACATTACTTGGCAACAGGGAAAGTGGGGCAAGTTGCACTGGTGCATTTGTGTCTCCCATAAAAGCAGCTTCACTTGAAATCACTTTGTGATTGTGCACGGGTAAAAACGTCCGCTGAAGTGTCAGATTCTTATTTAATTCTTCTGCTTTCTGTATCTTCTGCATTGCATTCAGGTCTTTCAGGTTACCCTGATGTTTTGTCTCATAGTGCCGTCTTAGATTAAATTCTGTAATTACAGCCACATTAGCTCCACAAATGAGACACACGGGTTTA
>JANRMT010050542.1:0-12219 GCA_026402145.1 Polypterus bichir lapradei | reverse complement strand
CCCAATTTTAACCAGGGATGATATTTTTTAGGGATGCACCGAAATGAAAATTCTGGGCCGAAAACGAAACCGAAATTTTTGGATGCACTTGGCCGAAAACCGATACCGAAACCGAAAATGGCTTCATTAAAAAACATGTTTAAAATATTTTCTTTTTGTTTGTATTAAAAAAACTACAAATTAATTAAGCAATCAAACTTTTATTGATAATAAATAACAGTAATAAGGCTGTTTAACAATAACAAAACTAAATAAAATTTCTTTCTGTAACAAAATTGTGCAAAAAAAATGCTAGCTGCTTTTTTACTTCAATTTTAAATTACTGTACCAAACAACAGTGCACAAACAGAAGAAAAATAAATAAATCCAACCTCTTACTGTAAACAACATAACTATACACATTAAATTGGTCTGCTTTTAATTTAAGCAAAAGAAGCAGGTTTATCTTTATGAACAAAAGTTTTTCAGTTTTCTGGCTGAAGACACAGTTCCTCTTCTCATGAAGAACATACTGCACTGAATAAAATCACTCAGTCTGTGCTAGCTTTTAGTGCCTTTACGAATTGTGCAAAATATTACCTGCATTAAACGTTTTACTTCAATTTTAAATTACTGTGCAAAACAACATTGCAATAACAGAATAAATAAATCAAACCTTTAACTGTAAACAACATCAAATTAGGCTGCTTTTATTTTAGCAAAAGTGGCAGATTTCTCTTTATGAACAAAAGTTGTTCAGCTTTCTAGCTGGAGAGACGATTTCTGTTCTCATCAAGAACATGAGATGCTGCACTGAATAATCTCTCACTGTCTGTGCTGGTGCTTGGGGCAGATAAGTACTTGCGCTCAGTCCATGCAAGCAAAGGAAAGCGATCTTTGTTCGCGCGCCAGTAGTCTAGTGGATTGTCACTTCTGCCAATGGGTAGTTCAGCTAGATAGGTTGCTACTTCTTGTGAGGCTGCGCTTGCTCTTACACCGCTGTGGGTTGGGACGCTTTCCTGTAAAATTTCGTCAAACATATCAGAAAGCGAAGGAATGTGCGCCTCATCACTTGTACGTGACCGTTTCTCAGGCACAGTTTGCTCTGTTCTCCCCGTCGCGGCTTGTGCTTCACCAGAGGTTTCAAGAGCCGTAAGCTCTGTTTGCACCATTTCGCGTACATCCTGCCTTTTCTCATCGTCAAAGTAATGGTCTTTAAAGCGTGGATCTAATATTGTTGCAATGCCGTAAAGAGGGTTGGACTCAATGTCTTGGAAGCGTTTGTTAACAGCCTCCAGTAGAGTTTTTTTAGCTGTTTTTACGCCATGATCTGTTTCCCCCTCTTTTCCAAGCAGGCGCTTCAGTGCTGCGATCAGTGGAATAACTTCAGCAACAGACGCTTGAGCTGAGCTTATTTCCTTGGTTAACTGTTCGAACGGGGCGAGAAGAGAGACAATGTTTTCCACCAACATCCACTGATGTGCACTCAAAGTTGCTGGCAGGTCGTGATCTGTCATGTATGCAGCTAAAACCCGCTTCTGTTCAAGTAATCCTTGCAACATATAGTATGTACTGTTCCAGCGAGTGGCCACATCTTGCTGTAGTCGTTTTGTTGGCATCCCAAAATGTTTTTGCAAATCTTGTAGTCTGGAATAAGCAAGCGGAGAATGCTTAAAATGTCCCACAATTTTTCTCCCAGTTGCTGTGATTTCTGATATGCTCCGCTGACTAAGCACTCCCTCATTCACAGCCAACTGCAGCGTGTGTGCCATGCAAGGTATGCTCTTTAATCCACTGTCATCCATAGCCTTTATCATGTTCCGTGCATTATCTCTCACAATCACATGCACTTTAGACTTGTCTATGTTCCAAGTTTCAAACATGTTAGCCAAAGCATCGGATATTGCTGCTGCAGTGTGTGAGCCGACAAACTCCTGTGCATGAAGCAGAATGTTTTGCAATTTAAACTCCGCGTTTATCCACTGTGCTGTCAAACTGAACATGCTAGTTGGACTAACGTCAGAGCTCCATATGTCTGTGGTTAAACTTAGAGCAGAGATATCTGTGGTCATGAGCTCATGAACATGTTTTGCAACACGGTCATACATTTCAGGTAGAGAGGTCTCTGCAAAATACCGTCTGCTTGGCAGTGTGTAACGCGGCTCAATGTGGTGTATTAGCCTACGAAATCCGATGTCCTCCACGACTGAAAACGGCTCGTCATCTAAAGCAATGAATTCCATTACTTTCTCGGTTATGTCACGTGCTTTAGCACTGTCATTTGCAAATTTCTTAATTTTTTCGAAAACTGTGGCAACCGAGGGTGTTGATGTGCTAGTTGGCTTAGTTTTAACCAACGTTGTTTGACGGTATTCCTCAAATTCAATTGCGTGTCTTGACTTAAGGTGGTGTATTAAACCTGTAGTCGAAAATGTCTTTGCTGTTGAACCCCCTCTTGAAACTTTTGCAGAGCAAATGTTGCATATTGCAACTTTGCTGTCCTCATCTGAAACTTTGAAGTGCTTCCAAACCGCCGACATACTCCGTGTTTGATGCGTAATGACAGCGCGAACGAGACGGGAGGATGGGAGAGGCGTGGCGACAATTTCGGCTTTTATTTTCGGCGCTTTCTTACGTTTTGGCCGAAACCGATAATGCTATTTCGGCCGAAAATTTTCGGCGGCCGAAATTTCGGTGCATCCCTAATATTTTTGCTTATGTTTTGAATTCAAATGCAGTTTAAAAGCATTTTTTTTTCCAGAAATTAAAAGAGCTTGAGTTTACAATATTAATGTCCATGTCTATTATTTGATTCTGTCGCCCACTAAAACCCTTTTAAATTAAAAAAACACATTTGCGATTTGGGGCAAATTTACGTGTGCGATTACATACGATTAATCAAGATTAATTATTACACAGCCTCTAATTAATTGGATTAATTTTTTTAATTGAGTCCCACCCCTAATATATATATGTAGATATATATGTAGATTTGTATATATGTGTATACTAGCAAAATACCCGCGCTTCGCAGCGGAGAAGTAGTGTATAAAAGTTATGAAAAAGAAAAGGAAAAATTTTAAAAATAACGTAACATGATTGTTAATGTAATTGTTTTGTCATTGACATGAGTGGTGTTGTCATATTTATATATATCTATAAAGTGAAAACCTGAATATATAAAGTCAGCGTCGGAAATTATAAAGTCAATCCTGATTATATATAGTCAACATCGGAGTATATAAACTCATTCCTGAATATATAAACTCAAAGTCAAAATATATTGATTGAAACGACTCTGAACTGAAGTAAATTAACAAAAACGTATTCAGAAAAATAAATTAAAAAAACACTGTTCGGTTAATGTTTTGAAAATGATGCATTTGCCCTGCCCAGGATTGGTTCCTGTTTTGCACCCAGTGTTGGCTGGGATTGGCTCCAGCAGACCCCCGTGACCCTGTGGTCGGATTCAACGGGTTGGGAAATGGATGGATATTGCAGCACTGACTTTGTATATTCCGACGATGACTTTATATATTGAAGTTTTGACTTTATATATTCCAGCTCTTACTTTATATTGTGAGCTGGAGGGCTTCGCTATTACGTGTGGAGACGAAACTTCACTTTGGTAACTTATCATGCTCCACTTCAATGGTCATACCGACAGAAAGATACAAACTCTCGCCTCATGAGATGGTTTCTGGGCTTACAACTTTTACCGTTTCACAGTAAAACATCAACCAGGTTCTGAACACGTCAAAGCAGACGTATTATCAAGACTAAATGAACCTGGTACAGAGAGTCGCTTGATTCACGGAAATGTGAATAAAGCTGATGGGGAGGGTGTGAGTTGGAGGGCTGATCGCACCCCAAGAAGATACAGACGCCTCTGGGAAAACCACAACCCCTGAAACACAGACTACCCTCACATTGCTCCTTACTTTCTCACTTGCGCCATAACGCGTAATGCAAACCTCGCGCGATACTCCGCTAACTTAAAAGCCTTGTGCAGCGCCTGTCAGTTGAAAATTGATTGATTGTTTGCTTGCTTTTATCTCTCTCTCTCTCTCTCTCTCTCTGCTCCTAGCGGAACTGTCATCTCTGACTTGTCATGGAGCACGTTTAAGCTCATGTGTTTGCAGTGTTTGAATAAAAATCCTTCTTGTTTCTACGACCTCCTGTGTCTCTGTGCAAATCTGTGACCCAAGTGTGACAATATATTCCGACGCTGACTTTATATATTCCAGCGCGGAGTTTATATATTCCGATGCTGACTTTATATATTTAAGTTTTGAGTTTAGGTGGCAGTGTGACGAAGTTGCTTCGGAAGACGGCGTTAGCCGCGGAGCTCAGCTCAGAGCAAAATGAGGTAAATGGGAGGGGAGATGATGACGTGATTCCCCCACCCGCCTTAACTGTCAATCCCCCACAAACACAGTCTCTCGGAATTTGCATAAGCACACCCCTTCACCTGCAATTTTAACTTAGTTACAAAGTGATCAAAACTCTCGTTTATATCCTGCGTCCTTTCATTAAACTTGTATCACGCATTACCCGTGGGCATGAGAAACGCCAGCGGCAGCCTGTCTATGAACTTAATTTAAAGTTTAGGTTTACACCTTGCTTTCTTTCCGAAGTAGCAGCACTCATGAATATGGTAGTATATGTCACTCGCTCGCTTCTTACTGTTTCGCTGCCTTCTCAATTATATAATGCATGTTTTCTTCAGCGCTTTTTGGAGGTCTTCCTGGTTTTCTACACACTGCGTTGACAGTCAGTTCACGTGATTACATGGGAGGCGTGATGATGTCACACGTAACTCCGCCCCCACGGCTTTCGAGCTGAACTCCATTACAATATATACAGAAAATTAGCTTCCAGTTATGACCATTACGCGTAGAATTTTGAAATGAAACCTGGCCAACTTTTGTAAGTAAGCTGTAAGGAATGAGCCTGCCAAATTTCAGCCTTTTACCTACACGGGAACTTGGTGAGTGACTGAGTGACTGAGTGACTGAGTGAGTCAGGGCTTTGCCTTTTTTTAAGTATAGATAATTCATAAAGCCTCAGCACTTCTCACTCATTCTTCAAAGCAGCACTATGCACAAAGGCCATACAAATGTCTGACCAATGTGCAAACTTTGAAATGCTGTTTCATTACTATTATAGACCAGTGGTGGCTCTGAGGCTAATGATCTGCATTGGTATCTGGAAGTCTGCTGGTGCTAATACAGTTTCTTCTAGAAGGAATCATATTCCATTGGGTCCTTGAGCAAAGTGCTTAACTTAAACTGCTCCAGGGTGTTGTACAAAGGTTGACCTGCACTTGAACCTCCAAAAGTCATAAAAAAAAAAAAAAAAAAAATTAAAAAATGCAGAGATTGCACCTTGGTTTGACATTTGTGTCAGTTTTTGACTCCTTGAAGGAAACCTGGTATGGCCTACGAGGAGTTTGTCATTCTGCTTCTATGAGAGTTTTCCTCCTGGGACTCTTTTTTCCCTTTTACATCCAAAACACATGGAGGTTAATGAAGTGACTCTGAATTGTCTCAATGCACACAAGTGCGTTTTCATGAGTGTACTTGCTATGGAGTGGGGTCCTGTGTATCTCGTGTCTTGTGCAGCTGGGACAGGCACTACCTCCCCAGAATGAAGAAATGTACAAGTGGGTTGGAAAATAGTTGGACAGACAAGTGGACAATTGCAGCTCCCTACATTGAGATGACTCTTATTTTCTTATCAAGAATATATATTAGGGGTTGAAACTGCCAGAACTCTAAGACAATTTTATCTTTAAACTTGAATCAAGTTAAAATAGTGCAATTTCACATTTCAAAATGTTACAACAATATACTGCAATTTACATTTTCTTTTATTTTCCAGTAGTTAAAGTTTAAATCATATCCCTAAAGGCACAAATTTGGCAATCTGCTGCACCTAATAAGAAAATGCTTCAATGCACATGTAGACCAGCAACCTGCCATTTTCAACAATTTATTAAACCATCATAGTCATGTAAAACAGACTGGACATGATTCAGCTCTCAAAACACTGATACCGTAGATCCCGGAATACAAGCCGAGAATTTCGTCCTAGATTTTTGGCTTGGAGTTTGGGGTTCGGTTTATACAACGAGAATCATTTCAGATTCAAGATTTCCAGCGCAATGCCGGTTTTGCCGATGAATACGGAAGTAAATAATGACGAAACCACAGAGCCATCTTTCAGATGAAGTAACTTTGCATGCCGGTATTTTAAATTAAATAAAGAATTTATTCAAAAAAGTGTTTTAGTTGTTGATTTTATTAATAAAATTTATAATAAATTATCGGGAAGTTTAAAATAAATTTTTTTATTTTGATTTACAATCCACATCTTGCGTTACGAAACGGATGCGGTCACGTGTATCCGCTTGCGCGATTGTAAACAAACAACCGAGAGCGTTAGTAAGCGTTAGTCGGAGCCCAGATACATGTGTTTGTGGATGTAATTTCAAAACGAAGATGGACATTGTGTGGAAATATCTCCTCCTCCTCCCTTCCTGCAGCCCAAAGATGTCAAATTAAATGGCGAGTACAGTATGAAATTGTTTCTAGAATAGAATGCCTTTTACTGTCACTATACGCATCTACAATGAGATTAAAAGCAGCTCCTTCAGTGCAGAAAAAAGTTCTGTATAGGGCTTGTATGGTTGTTTTTTAGCCTTAGCATAACGCCGTATCTGTGGCCCCGCTTCTGCTTTCTTTCCCTCCTCTGTCTGTGTCGTCTCCTAGACCCGACAACAAACCACGGAGAGCCCGCTGGTCTCGCTATGTTGTCTGGGATGTTGTGCGTGTGATGAAAAACACTCAAAACAGATGTCTGGCTCTGGACACCGATGTCTATAAGGTTCTGAATGGTGTAGCGGATGTTCGCCGAACCGATCGTGCACAAACAAGGACAAAAAAAAAGTACAAAAACAACAAAAAAGTGCACTGAAAAGGAGAGCCCTGAGCCGCTGCGCGCCGCCATGCTCCTAGCCTAATCGAAGTAGGCTAGGCACTTTTTATAACTTTTTGGTTAGTACATTAGAAAAAATATTGGTGTTTTTTATTATGAAAAGGTTAAGTGAGTGTTGTAGTGGGAGGTTTGGAACGCATTATGGGTTAGCCTTTGTGAAGGAATTAAGTTCGTAAGTCAAGGGTCCACGGTATTGCGTATTTAAGTTAATCAAATTTATAACAAGTCTCCGGAAATCCACCCGCCGATGTACCGTATTTGCGTATATAGTTTCAACACAAAGGTTCCAATTTACCAAACTTCTCCGCAATCACTTCCTAGTTTCCATCAACAATGCCGGCAGTCTCAAATTCTCGCCGATAAACATTATAAATATACCCGAAGAGACACTTTTAAGGAAATTTAGAAAATTTTGCTTGGAGAAGGGGGTCGGCTTAAATACCGGTCATCGGCAAATACATGTAATTTAGTCGGTAGAGAAGGGGATCGGCTAATATACCGGGTCGGCTTGTATTCCGGGATGTACGGTATATGGTCCACATGGTTTCCCATGAGGGGCATCCTGTGATGCTTTGCTTCCCCCACTAAAATAATGGTTTTGTTTGTTGCTGAATTAAATAGGCAATTTTAGAAGGTCTCTTGATTCTTTCCTTTCTCCAATTGGCCTGTGAATTGTAAATTTAGCAAAAATCAGCAGACAAACACTCCAGTCAGCTCATGTTGCAAAGTACTAGGCTGATTTAATGTTGAAATCACAATTTTGAAACTGAAGTAGCTTATGCATTATAAAAGACAAAATACTATACTTAACTGCATTCGTAATATCGGTAGGCTAAGCAACCACAGCCAGCCCCCAATGCTGTCAGGTATAAGACGTGGGTTTTTGAGAGTTTATCATACCAATGCCCTCCCTAGTGTTTGAGATGCCCCATTTACCATTTTGGTCTTGGTTTGTGGTTTACAGGAGTACTTATGGACAGTCAACTTATACAGAAATCTCTATGTACAAATAAAATGTATTGCTTTTACATTTCAAGTCATTGCAGCATCACAAACTTTAACACTGCTCTTGAGTTTCCTATACGAAATAAAAACTTCTTTATCTAACTCTTTTAGGGCAGATTATTGACTTCGGTGGACAGGAGGGGTTGAGGGCGCATGTCGACAAAAGTCGGCATCCAGGGGTAGAGGGTGACAATCCGCTGTTAATGGTGACAAAACTCACTGTTACGTCACAGGCATTCCCTCTCTGCTTGAATGACTGTTAGACTCATTGACTAGGCATCTAATCCTTGCGTGTGCATGAGTTACGAAATGTAAACAAAGGCAAGATGGCATCAATATCACACAAGGGAGCGAAGTGAGTGCAGAAAAGAAAATACTCAGCAGACAATGTTTTGCGCATCATCGCAGAGTCGGACTCTGATTTTTCAGAATCAGATTTTATTGACAGTGTTTAGGAGATTGAGCAAGAGAGTGAGGAACTGGCATCAGCTGATAGGACACCAGCCGATGCTGCCCCAGCTGATCATCTGCCAGTTCATGTGGGAGGAATACCCAGACATTGATCCGTGGGAGCCAAACTGGCTACCAGATTTCACAAAACAGCATGGCTTGTTGTTGGAAACAACAGATTACCGGCCGCTGCACTACTTCAGGCTGTTCTCTC
This sequence comes from Polypterus bichir lapradei, assembly GCA_026402145.1. NCBI lineage: Eukaryota > Metazoa > Chordata > Cladistia > Polypteriformes > Polypteridae > Polypterus > Polypterus bichir. The sequence goes on along the minus strand of JANRMT010050542.1, from coordinate 3,572 downwards.
CTGATGTTGCTTTTCAGCTACTGTCATACGAGACAAACAGGTATGCACAGAAATTTTTTGAATCGCGGGCTGCGCTTGCACTGCAATCTCATTTTTCAAAGTGGAAACTCACAACAAAAGAAGAGATGAATGGCTTTGTGGCATTACAAATAGAGATTGGACTAGACTGATGATATAACTTAAGGTAGCATTGGTCCAAATGTGCTTTGTCCCCTGGTGGCTTTGGACAGGTTATGCCGTGTGACAGGTACCTACTGCTGCAAAGTTTTATTCACTTCTGTTATACCCAGAAGCAAATCCCAAGGAATGACCAGGCTATAACCCCATGTATAAAGTTCAGCCCCTGCATGACTTTGTGGAACCAACAAATAAACAATTTTATCAGCCTGGCCGTGATTTGTCTGTGCGTGAATCTATGACAAAATCCAATGGATGCTTTTTTTCCACCAATATATGCCAGACAAGCCCACAAAGTATAGCATAAAGGACTTTGTACTAGCAGAAGCAAACACTGGTTTCTGCCTGAAAGTAATTACATATACAGGAAAGTATTTCTTTCAAAGAGAGAACTGTCCCTTGACAAGTTAGGTTGTACTGGAGTTGCTTCAGGGCTATGAACATTTGGGTCATGTTGTGTGCATGGACAATTTTTATACATGACCAGAACTGTTCATGGAGCTACAGAACAGGGGAATTTGAGCTTCTGGCACAGTGAGGGTGAACAGGAGACACATGCCTTCGCAGTTCAAGCCAGACAGGCTGAAGATGAAAAGAGATGACAATACGGTTTTCATGCGGACGGAAAACTTGGTGGCAGAGGCATGGCACGGCACGATGTCAAACGGGTGACTTGTCTCTCTACAGTACACACTAACAATATATGTGAGAAAGTGCAGCAACAGACGATTGAAAAGGAAGCACCAGTGCAACACATATTGTAAGCAGTGCAATGTGGCAATGCATGCAATTGGCCGCTTTGAACAAAATCATACTTTGCTTTGTAACATGTATGTGAAATCAAATAGTATGTAGGCTCATACAACATGCAAGACGGTAACATTTTTTGTTGATTTGATATGTTAAACCATTGCTTTGTGTTCTTTTTTAACAAAAAAGTTAGTTTTTGGAAAAATATTTGTCCTGGGAGAAAAGAGTTTATTATACAGAGTGGTGCAAATAAGCCAAAACTCTTCTGTGGAGATTTCTTCTGTGTAAATCTCCCCCACCCCACCTTTACTATATATGGTGTTTATTAGCCGCCAATCTATCTTGCTGTCAATTCAACTTTCCTCATTGACATATGAGACCCCATAAGTTAAAACTATTCCAACTCATTACTGATTGAGAGAGCAAGAAATGTAACCAAAGCATGTACTTATCTCATTTTTATTTTTGAATGGACTCTATCAAAAGATTAAAATATGTAACGAAAGCCTTCTACTTCTTTTTTTGTGTTGAAATTACCTTTTCAGTTTAAGAAAGGTAAACTGTTAGGATTTTCAAAGGAGATGCACAATTCCTGCAACTCTGTGTTAAAACTCAAACCCTCCAAGTACACCAAATAAGCAGGCGTTTGTTCAGTGGAGCTGTTAGCATTTTTAGGAGTGTAGACTTTTAAATAATTTGTTTAATATTGTAGCATTTCTGACATTCTACAGTCAAAGAGGACATTACCCACTAACACTTAGCAGCTATTCTTGTAGCTGCACTGTATGCATTCAGATATATTTTTGCCATTGAGCAGTAATATAACTTTGATGAAGCCATGTAAGCCAAATAAACATTCAGTTATTTTTGCATTCTAGTTGATCAATAGTATAATACTTTAGGCTGAGGAGAGCTTAACATATTTTACACAAGGTCACCAAGTAAGGCAAACACCTAGCAAACTGTATATCCATGACTTACTGAACATTCTAAATCCAATACAGTAATGTGTAATGAACATCACCGAAACATATACAAAACTAGCTGCAAATCCAAGCCAGGTTCATAAAACAGTCATTAGCCTAAGAAGACATCTCCTTATGTTTTCCACACATTTAAGGCTAAAGAATCCTTGACATCATCATAAAAAAAGTCATGATCTCAGTGAAAGTAAAACATTGTGTTATGTAGTCATATCAAGATGATACTTGTGATTTTTGGACAGCACTTCATATTAACTAAAATTCTACCAGAAAATATTCAACCACTGTAAACAAATTCCAACTCTACTTTTTATATAAATTTAGATGATCTCTTATTAGAATTGGCCATTTATGTACTGTCAGAAGACTTTTGTGATTCTCTGGAATGCAGTTTACACTCTAGCAATGCATGTAATTTCCTTGTAGAGGGGCCTCCTTAGGCAAAACACTTCAGAATTAACCATTAAAACTATGGACTATACAGTGCATCCGGTAAGTATTCACAGCACATCAATTTTTCCACATTTTGTTATGTTACAGCCTTATTCCAAAATGGATTAAATTCATTTTTTCCCTCAGAATTCTACACACAACTAATGACAATGTGAAAAAAGTTTACTTGAGATTTTTGCAAATTTATTAAAAATAAAAAAAAACTGAGAAAGCACATGTACATAAGTATTCACAGCCTTTGCCATGAAGCTCAAAATTGAGCTGAGGTACATCCTGTTTCCCCTGATCATCCTTGAGATGTTTCTGCAGCTTAATTGGAGTCCACCTGTGGTAAATTCAGTTGATTGGACATGATTTGGAAAGGTACACACCTGTCTATATAAAGGTCCCAGCTCATGTCAGAGCACAAACCAAGCATGAAGTCAAAGGAATTGTCTGTAGACCTCCGAGACAGGATTGTCTCAAGGCACAAATCTGGGGAAGGTTACAGAAAAAAATTCTGCTGCTTTGAAGGTCCCAATGAGCACAGTGGCTTCCATCATCCGTAAGTGGAAGAAATTTCAAAACCACCAGGACTCTTCCTAGAGCTGGCTGGTCATCTAAACTGAGCGATCAGGGGAGAAGGGCCTTAGTCAGGGAGGTGACCAAGAACCCGATGGTCACTCTGTCAGAGCTCCAGAGGTCCTCTGTGGAGAGAGGAGAACCTTCCAGAAAGACAACCATCTCTGCAGCAATCCAACAATCAGGCCTGATTGGTAGAGTGTCCAGACGGAATCCACTCCTTAGTAAAAGGCACATGGCAGCCCACCTGGATTTTGCCAAAAGGCACCTGAAGGAGACTCAGACCATGAGAAACAAAATTCTCTGGTCTGATAAGACAAAGATTGAACTCTTTGGTGTGAATGCCAGGCGTCACGTTTGGAGGAAACTAGGCAGCGCTCATCACCAGGCCAATACCATCCCTACAGTGAAGCATGGTGGTGGCAGCATCATGCTGTGGGGATGTTTTTCAGCGGCAGGAACTGGGAGACTAGTCAGGATAAAGGGAAAGATGACTGCAGCAATGTACAGACACATCCTGGATGAAAACCTGCTCCAGAGCGCTCTTGACCTCAGACTGGGGCGACGGTTAATCTTTGAGCAGGACAACGACCCTAAGCACACAGCCAAGATATCAAAGGAGTGGCTTCAGGACAACTCTGTGAATGT
>JANRMT010050535.1:0-13279 GCA_026402145.1 Polypterus bichir lapradei | reverse complement strand
GTTTATATCCTGCGTCCTCTCATTAAACTTGTATCCCGCATTACCCGTGGGCACGAAAAGCACCAGCGGCAGCCTGTCTATTAAGTTAATTTAAAGTTTAGGTTTATACCTCGCTTTGTTTCCGAAGTAGCTGTACTGATGAATATGGTAGTATGTCAATCGCTCGCTTCTTATTGTTTCGCTGCCTTCTCAATTATATAATGTATGTTTTCTTCAGCGTATTTTGGAGCTCTTCCTGGTTTTCTACATAGTGCGTTGACAGTCAGTTCACGTGATTACGTGGGCGCCGTAATGATGTCACACGAAACTCCGCCCCCACGGCGGTCAAGCTCAACTCCATTACAGTAAATGGAGAAAAATACCTTCCAGTTATGACCATTACGCGTAGAATGTCGAAATGAAACCTGCCCAACTTTTGTAAGGAATGAGCCTGCCAAATTTCAGCCTTCTACCTACACGGGAAGTTGGAGAATTAGTGATGAGTCAGTCAGTCAGTCAGTCAATCAGTCAGTCAGTGAGTGAGTGAGTCAGTGAGGGCTTTGCCTTTTATTAGTATGGATTACCTTAGTTCAACAGCTCCAGCTTGTAAATTGGATTCAGCAAAAGCTTGCTGCGTCAAAATGATTCCACACACAAAATATCTTCGTTTTTAAAAGCTTTAGTAAAAATTCAAATTAAAACAGTTCACACAAAAAACAGAAAATTGAAATAGCTAAAATTAGAAAAGTTCTTGTTTAAGAGAAGTTCTTTTGAAACATTATAAATCTTGTTTAATTTCAAATCGTTACAAAATCATTTCTAAATGTTTCTGAACTATTTGAAAACAGTCAGAAAACTGTATGCCTATTCTACTTAGCCTACTCTCATTTCTAGGCTAAGAATGAGTATTTTAAGTCCCTGTGCACTTGGGGCCTATTCTAAACAACTGACTCAATTACCACAATGTATCTTAATTATAGCAAGAAAGTTTTATCTCCTGTGGTGGGCTGGCACCCTGCCTGGGGTTTGTTTCCTGCCTTGCACCCTGTGTTGGCTGGGATTGGCTACAGCAGACCCCTGTGACCTTGTAGTTAGGATATAGCGGGTTGGAAAATGGATGGATGGATGTTCTATCTCATCCTAACTTACAGGGGGAAAAGACAAATACCATTGCCTATGACCTGTGACATTTCTTCTCTCTTTACAGCTGTGCTCTGGAAAAGCTGTGTTATACTGTTGCAGCAACATATTTTCAAGCTCAGTTATTGACACAAGATTGAATGAATATTTGGGCAGCTTACCACTTTGTTTTGTGAGGTTATCTATCTCTTTGTATGGCCCACTGACCACGCATCCAAGTTCAGTTCAGTCTTCATAGCATGAGGTCCATTTCCTTGGCTAGGTATGATTCACTACTGCTTGAAGATTTCTGGGTTGTTTATTCCTATTTAAAAAGATCAACTTCAGAGTCAATATGAGATAGACATACCTCTAAGATATGCCCACTTATTGATATCCTCTTGTAGTGGAGTACTTTGTTTGTTAACTGGAATGGAGACAAATCAATATATTCATCATCATTAAGACTACAGACTTGGAAATCTGGTAAGACTAGAGCATTTGGTTAGCATTTTTGAATCATCATCATAGTTACTCATGGTTTTGAGGAATACTTGTGTTCTTCTCCCTTGAAGGTTTAATTGTTTTTAAAGTTTTTCAGTGCAGACTGTTACTGTACTACCGGGGTCCATAAAGGCGTATGTTTCTACATACCTTTAACTCTTCTTAGATTTTACCTTAACGGGAACCACATACAGTGTGCACTCTTCAACGGCCAAAGTAAAGGCAAAAGTTACAGTCTTGGTTTCCCCTTCAGTAGATGTTGCCACACTGGCTGTAGCTTTAGATGTTGCTCCAACCTCTTTTTTGATATGCAGGATATCTGGGTGCTGCAAAGAACATGTCTGACATTTCATTCTTTCTTTACAATTCTTACCAAGATGCCCCTGTTTGAGACAGCAAAAACATAAACCTTTATATTTTAAAAAGTAAATTTCTTTATGTGGCAGTTACAATACAATACAATACAGTTTATTTTTGTATAGCCCAAAATCACACAGGAAGTGCCACAATGGGCTTTAACAGGCCCTGCCTCTTGACAGCCCCCCAGCCTTGACTCTCTAAGAAGACAAGAAAAAACTCCCAAAAAAACCTTGTAGGGAAAAATGGAAAAAACCTCGGGAAAGGCAGTTCAAAGAGAGACCCCTTTCCAGGTAGGTTGGGCGTGCAGTGGGTGTCAAAAGAAGGGGTTCAATCCAATACAATACACAGACCAGAACAAATCCTTAATACAGCATAATAATAAAAATTTTAGAAGTACAGAGCAGAATTTAACAGTAGATGATATCACATAATAAGATTTTGATATTTTTAGAGTGCTGGAGACCTCATCCGTCAAGCTGCCTCCCCATTTGGCCATTCCACGGCTGAAACGTTGCTCGGCCAGCCAATCCGATGAAAGGGCCCCTCTTTCCCATGATTCCTGTGATCCTCCACCAGGGATGACTTTACCATAGTCAGGCAAACAAGTTGGCAGGTGGGCCGTGGCACCAATTGCCACATTTGAGTACCGAGAACAGAAACAGAATAGGTGAGGGTTAGTATTCAATTATAATTATCATGTTACTTATGTTTTAGTGCTAATGACTAACAACAGAGATGCAGTATGTACAGTTAATCAGCAGCTCTAGTCAGGATATGCTAAACTGAAGTAGTGAGTCTTCAGCCGGGATTTAAAGGCTGGGACCGAAGGGGCATCTCTTATAGAAGCAGGAAGACCATTCCATAGTTTAGGGGCCCTGTAACTAAAAGCTTGATCTCCCACTGTTATTTTATTAATCCTTGGAATCATAAGCAGACCGGCATCTTGAGATCTTAATGTGCGCTCAGGTTTGTAAGTCATGATAAGTTCAGACAAGTAAGCCGGACCTTGGCCATTTAATGCTTTATATGTTAAAAGGAGGATTTTGAAATCTGCCCTAAACTTAACCGGGAGCCAGTGTAAGGATTTAAGAACTGGAGTTATGTGTTCATATTTTCTTGTTCTTGTAATAATTCTTGCAGCCGCATTTTGGATTAACTGGAGGCTGTATAAAGAACAGTTTGAACAGCCAGTGAACACCGCATTACAGTAGTCAATCCTACTAGAGATAAATGCATGAATTAATTTCTCACAATCCTGTTTATTTAGAAAGCGCCTTAATTTCCTAACATTTTTAAGATGGAAGAAACATGTTTTGGACAACTTTGTAATATGTGCTTTAAATGACATGCTAGAATCAAATATAACTCCTAGATTGCGGGCTGATTCAGTAAAATTAATTGGGATTCCAACTGAGTTAAATGTCGACAAAATATTGCTGTGATCAGCGTCATTCCCTCCAACAATTAACATCTCTGTTTTATCTGTATTTAAAGACAAGTAGTTCTCATTCATCCACTCCTTTAATTCACTAACACAACTAATTAAAGACAACATCGGAGAAACTTCATTTGATTTAAATGAAAGATATAACTGGGTGTCATCTGCATACGAGTGAAAATTAACATTATGTTTCCTAATGAGAGATCCCAGTGGAAGCATGTAAAGTGAAAACAGTAAAGGTCCCAGTACTGAGCCCTGTGGGACACCATATTGAACTTCTGTGTATAATGATGGAGTACTGTCAGCACATTTCTGTACATATTGGAATCGATTTGATAAATAAGAACTGAACCAGGCGAGCACGTGGCCTGTAAGACCAACATCATTTTCTAGCCTGTGCAGTAAAATAGAATGGTCAATGGTGTCAAATGCTGCACTTAAGTCTAATAACATAATTACAGTGGAGTTTCCTTCATCAGAGGATATCAGAATGTCATTTACAACCCGTGTTAGTGCAGTTACTGTACTATGACCAGTGCGAAAACCAGACTGGAATTTCTCAAATAAATTGTAATGCGTAAGGTGTGACTGAAGCTGACTGGCGACTACTTTTTCTAGTATTTTAGAGAGAAATGGTAAATTTGAAATAGGCCTATAATTATTTAGTATGTGTGGGTCTAGGTCTGACTTTTTAAGTAAAGGTTTAATGACTGACACTTTTAGTGCATCAGGTACTGTGCCATGCAGTAATGAACTATTGATAACAGTTAGAATAGGTGCTGCTAGAACATCCATTGCACAGTTCTTTGATTTTAATAAATTTGGCAAGACTATGCTGGCCATTTCTCAAATCTCCTTTTCAGCAGCATCAGAAATACTTGTAGTGAAAATACTTCCTGCTCTCTGGCCATTCTTCAGTCTTTAGTCTTGTCAGTCCTTTCTTTTTTCTCTTTGCTACCTTGTGAAACATCTCCATAAAAGGGGTCATCATCATTGCCTGTCAATGTAAAAAAGGGGATTATTTGGTCAATACCTACACTTTTGTCTTCCTTTTCTTTAAATTTAAAGGCCCAGCTTCGCCACTTATCTTTTAAAGAATATGGGAGCTTCGAGATTATTATACGAATACTTGGATTGTTGTTGAATGTGTCACGACTCCCTGCATTTGTCAAGGCGTCTATACTGCTATCAAGAAAGGGTGTATATTCTTTCAGGGTTGCTCCATCATTCTGCTTTAATTGAGGCCACTTCAATGCCTTTTCCATGTATGCATCAGCTATGAATACTTGTTCACCATAGTAAATTTAAAGTTGCTTTCTGGCCTTCTCATAGCCTCAACTTGATAGCAGTCCTAGACATCCTTTAAGCAATTCCTGGGTAGGACCTCTTGTGAATTGGATCAAATAATTTAATTTATCTTGAGGGTTCTCTAACACATCCCCAATAGCACAATCAAAGCTCTAATAAAGTCTGCATAAGCCAATGGGTCACCTGAAAATAAAGGGACCTAACTGTGTGGTACTTCACCATGTTGTGCAGGAGGTGCTGGAGCAGGAGCTCCAGTTGTTGGGCTAACGTTTTAGCCATTGCAGTGACTGCTTTCTGTCAATAAGATCATGTCTGTAAATCTGTGAATGCGCCCCTGTGGTAGACTTGAGTTCATCCAGCCTTTGAAGGATTCTATCGAGTTTTGATTGTTTAATTACAACTGTCATAGGAGATGCTGCAGCACTTAGCTTGGACATTTATTATCGATATCTGGTTTCTGAGAGATCTCGTTCTTGCAATTGCATCTCTCCGAATTAACTAGCTGTTCGTCAGATGAGTGTTTTAAAAGGCTCTTTGTATCTTTCATCCATTTCGCTGTAGTGTCAATACATCTGTCCCATTTCTTAGAATTGCGCGTTCTTTAATTAAATATTACTTTTTTTATCAGCTCTTCAGCCTGACCACGCGTTTTAAAAAAAGATTTCAAGCTTCTGTGCTACTTCAATGTTGTTTTCCGGAATGTCTTTAAGGCTTTCAATTTCAGCTTTAAGCTTAGAAAGTCAATCGTGGAGTCTGTACTCCCGGTAACTTCACTTGAGTTATGCTTAGATATCGACATATTTACAGTAACTCTTATCTCTGACAGCGCGTTTTCTAGCAACAACTACATCACAGTTGGGTGCTGCACAAACACAGACGTTACAGCGAGGCTTTCATGACTCAGGCAAAAGCACAAGCGATCATCCACAATGCCTTATATTACATCACAGTTTCTTAAATCTTTTCAAGTTTAGATATGGTGACCTTGCTTTCATTTACGATCATGCAGAGATAGAAGATAAGAGAACAGTACCTCGCAGTAGCTCAGTTCTTTCTTTCATTGAGGAGTTCTGGAGCATAAGCGTCTTCAGTCCTCAGATGATAGTTTCCAGTTCAAGTTTAACGCCTTTAGACGGCAAGTTTTCTGATGAAAAAAGTGTAGCTGCGTTTATCAAAATTACCAAAGTTCAACAGCTACAGCTTGTAATTGTGATTCAGCAAAAGCCTGACACGTTGAAATGATTCCACTTTTTAAAAGCTTTAGTAAAAATAGTAAAACAGTTAACACAAAAATGGGAAAATTGAAAAAACTAAATTTGGAAAAGTTCTTGTTAAGAGAAGTTCTGTTCAAAGTTTATAAATATTGTTTTATTTAAAATCATTGCAAACTCACTTCTAAATGTCTCTGAACCATTTAAAAACGATCAGAAAGCTATATGCCTATCCCATTTCTATGCAGAAAATGGGTCTTTTAAGTCCCTGTGTAATGGGACCTATTCTAAACAACAACTGACTCAATTACCACACTGTATCTTAATTATAACAAGAAAGTTCTGTCTCAAACTAACTTACAGGGAGAAAAGACTATACCATTGTCAATGACTATGAAAGAAACTTATTTTCTATTCAAATTAAGCAAACACTAATATGGGTTTAACTGAAAGCTTTCACTTTCTAAGATTGGCTGTTACAGTATGCCACGTCTAAAAGCAGTCAGGAATCAGTAAGCACAGTCATCAGATGTCTGGATATGTAGAATATTATTTTACAATATACAGTAAGCCAAGTTACAGTTGTTTTAGACATATTTAGTCATATTTCTCAAGCCAGTGAAGAACAAAGATGTGCTCAATTGTGTCAAAAGCTATATTACATCTCAAATTAACATTTCCTGAAGTGGAAGAAATGAGAATATCATTTACATATATAGATATATATACTGTATATAGATATACTATATATATATAGATATATATATATATAGATAGATATATAGATATATACAGTATATATAGTGATATTGGCACTGGGTTGGCGCCAACCTCCGACACAGACTGACAACAATAAACAAAAAGAGTTTTAATTTCTTCACCTGTGGGGCACGTCTTCCCCATGAACCCCAAAGGCACAACACAGTCCCAAATTACAAACAAGGAAAAATCACCCCAAACCACACTCTTCTTTCCTCCACTCCTCCCAGGGCAGCTTTGTCGTCGTCGTCCTCCTCCTCCTCCTCCTCCTCCTCCCGACTCTGGCACCCTGAGTAGTGGCTCCAGGCTCCTCTTATAGACCACCCGGAAGTGCTGTAGGTGCTCGCTGACTTACTTTTGGCTGCACCTCCGGGTGTGGCTGCACTCCCAACCAGATGGCCTGGTTAAGCCATGCAGCTCTATGCAGCTCCCCCGGCGAAGGCCACGTACCACAACCAAGATGAGCTCCGGTGTTCCACGAAAGTGGCCCCGACGCAACCCGGGGGGCTGCCAACAAAGGTTACGAGGGACGTAGTGTGGCTCCCGTGGCTGCTACCCCGGATCTAGTGACAAAGGGGGTCCCAGCCGGGACTGGAAACAGGACGGGAAGTCCTGCCCCAATGTACACCCAGCTGAGGGTGGCTGGTGGTTCCGACCCTCTACTGTGCAGCCCTCCACTGTCTGTGAGCAGAGAGGCTTACGCTGCGCACTGTTTGGAGGCACCTTCTTTTCCCGGGGTCTCCTCTTGTTCTGGGGTGCACCGACAGTCTGGGTTCCCTTATAGGAAGAAGAGGGACCCCGTGCCATCTGCACCCCTTTGGACGCCCGCGAGACCAGTGCCAGTCGAGTCGGGGCAAGGCTGTTTGGCAGCCAATATCAAGCAGCTGCCTCCCTGCACACTCCTCTGCCACGCTGTCGGTCACCACGGTTGCATCTCTTGTTGGAGATGCGGGCATGCAGCGTGCGGAACCAATCAATAGCGTAGCCCTTTCGGTTACCCCTCCCATAAACTCTACAGTACAGGTACTCAGCTGTACTGCTGCATCAGTATGGCTGGAGAATCCAGTGTCGCGCCTCCTCAGCCATTGTGTTAAAGCCCTTAGGGACACACTGACCTTCCTTTCCACTCGCTCGAGGGTCTCCTGGAGCAGTCCCAGAGCCTGTAATACAGACTGCACGGGTTCCACCTTGCTGACTGCGAGTCTTGCAGCTCCTGCTCCTTCTCCACCGGCGCCCTCAGGGTTTCATTGGGTTTGGGGCGGAGGTTCGTTGCTTCCGCTTGTACTTTACCTACGGGAAGATGACACCCATCCTCCACCCCTTACCTGCCACAAGGAAGCAGCTTCGCTCCTCTACTGCCCCTTTCACAACTGGGAAAGCCGCATCGGGTAGATCATTCAGGCACTCCTCCTCCGCCTGTTGTCCTGCGGAGAAAACGGGGACCGAACCTACCCTTGAGCTTGCCCTGCCATCATGCCATGAATCGGTGCCCCCAGGCCACCGACGCAGTGCCGGTTCACCAGCCCCGCTAGGATCTCATCTTCTGGACGACCTCTTGTCCTTGTCGCCTCTCTTCGGAGCGCGCCGATTGTGGCTTCTTCTCTGACGGTGAGCGGGCGGCCGGCCGGCAACCTTGGATTCCGCCCAGCTTTCTTCCTCCCCATACCAGCTTTGATGAGGTAATGGAGCCATAGAGTATCACGGCATTCCTGACGCGGGTGTGCGCTTCAGTGAGTTGACTCGGGGTGCATGCCACGTGCTCCTGCACAATACGCATGCTTTACGCTGCTGTGCCAGGTCACCACACAAAAAAATGTAAAGGTCCCGGTCCCAAAAGACTGGAATCCTGCCTACTACGCCAGTGTGACATTGGCACTTGGTTGGCTCTGACCTGACACAGACGGACAACGGAGGCATGTGTAAAATAAACAAAAATATTTTTAATTTCTTCAACTGTGGGGCACGTCTTCCCCATGAATATATATATATATTGTTGGCGGACGGCCAGGACCCATGCCTGGCTGGGACGCCCCTTTGTTGCTAGAACCGGGGAGCAGCCATGGGAGCCACGCTCCGTTCCTCAGAACCTTTGTTGGCAGCCCCTGGGTTGCGTCAGGACCACTTTCGTGGAACACCGGAGCTCATCTTGGTTGGGCTCCGTGGCCTCCGCCAGGGGAGCTGTATAGAGCTGCATGGCTTAACAAGCCTGTCTGGACGGGAGCGCAGCCACACCCGGAAGAGCAGCTAGAAGTAGGTGAACTAGCACCTGCAACACTTCCGGGTGGGCTATAAGAGGAGCCTGGAGCCACTACTCAGGGCGCCAGAGTTGGGAGGAGGAGGACGAAATTGCCCTGGGAGGAGTGGAGGAAAGAAGAGTGTGATTTGGGGTGATTTTTCTTTGTTTGTATTTTGGGACTATGTTGTGCCTGTGGGGTTCACGGGGAAGACGTACCCCACAGGTGAAGAAATTAAAAGTCTTTTTGTTTATTTTAAATGTGCCTCCATTGTCAGTCTGTGTTGGGTCGGTGCTAACCAAGTGCTAATATCACTAATATCAGTATATATATATATATATATATATATATATATATATATATATATATATATATATATATATACACACAGTGGAACCTCAGTTCATGACCATAACTCGTTCCAAACCTCTGGTCGTAAACCGATTTGGTCGTGAACCGAAGCAATTTCCCCCATAGGATTGTATGTAAATACAATTAATCCGTTCCAGACTGTACGAACTGTATGTAAATATATTTTTTTAAAGATTTTTTAAGCACAAATATAGTTAATTACACCATAGAATGCACAGTGTAATAGTAAACTAATGTAAAAACATTGAATAACACTGACACCCAGGCTCCCTGCTCAGCTGCACGCGCAGGCTCGCTCGCCCTCTCTCTCTCTCCAACACGCGAGCCCGTGCTCTCTCTCTCTCTCTCTTTCTCTCTCCAGCATGCGAGCCCATGCTCTCTCTCTCTCTCTCTCTCTCTCTCTCTCCAGCACGCGAGCCCGTGCTCTCTCTCTCTCTCTGTAACATAGCAGCAGTTCGCGCTATAGCCTTGCAAGCCGATCGCTGTATAAACACTTTTTTTTTATGAGTTTTAAGCACAGGGGGAAAAAAAAAATTAACATTTGAAAAAAGTGAAAAGTAACACCGCAACAATTCACGCTACGAACCGAAAAATGAACATCTGAAAAATCCGTAATACAAAAACCATAAACCACCAAGAAAACTAACCTTGCAAGAGTTGAGTTCTGGCATGAAGTGAGGATGAACTGGGTGGAGAGGAGGTTACAGTTTTGAGGGAGAGTCTGGCTCCGCGATGGAGGGATGTTTTCCTTCAGGTGTTTTCTCTCTTTTGATTTCTTAGGTTTCTGGTGTTTTTAGCTGTTTAGCTGGTGGGAGCGAAAGCCTCATGCAGCCATTCCTAAAACAAAGTCCTTGTGATCCAACCCTTCGTGTTTGCCCTCCACATTACTGGTAGTCTGGCTTTATTTACATTGTGCTGCTTGAAAGCACGAGGGTTCTCAAATTGGTAAATGAGTAAACTGGTAAACAGTTTTTCCACCTCTTCCAGCACTTGAAGCCTCTGCCTGGTTAACGCTGAAACTCCTTTTGCAACATCAGCTGCTTTAATAGATTCTTTCTGCTTTAGAATAGTCGAAATCATAGGTTTTGACTTCTTGTACTCGGCGGCAAGATCAGTAACACGAACGCCACGCTCATACTTTTCAATAATTTCTTTCTTTACTTCAATTTCAATTTTCTGCAAAACTTTCTTCTCACCACTTTTCACTTGCTTAGAAGCCATGGTTAACTGCAAAAGCACACAAAATACTGTAGAGCACAAAGATATCACAGGTAAAGCACACACGTCTGACTGAGAACAATGAACAGGGCGCGGCTCACCATGTGCTTAAATACAGTAATCGGTGCGTACGAACCGGAAGGGAAATGAAATAGAGCACAAAGAGTTCACAGTGAAAGCATGCACGCACATGCAAGCACGCACGTCTGACCGAGAACAATGCAACATGTGCAGAAATCATCAGCGCGGACAAACCGAAAGGGAAACAGGCTTGTTCATATACCGAGTGTGTGGTTGTGAACCGAGGCAAAAGTTTGGCGAACTTTTTGGTTGTAAACCGAGTTGTACGTGTACCAAGACGTTCGTGAACCGCGGTTCCACTGTATGTATATATATATATATATATATATATATATATATATATTAGTAATCCCTCGCTATATTGCGCTTCGACTTTCATGGCTTCACTCTATCGCGGATTTTATATGTAAGCATATTGAAATATATAACGCGGATTTTTCGCTGCTTCGTGGGTTCTGCGGACAATGGGTCTTTTTACTTCCTGTACATGCTTCCTCAGTTGATTTGCCCAGTTTATTTCATACAAGGGACGCTATTAGCGGATGGCTGAGAAGCTAACCAATCAGAGCACACAGTTAAGTTCCTGTGTGCTGATTAGCTCAGCGACGGAGCGCCAAATTCGATTCCGCGGCGTTAACCAGGAAGTCTCGTCTCGCTCATTCAGCATCAACGTGTTTCACTGTGTAAAGAGTTAACTTTTGTGCTCTTTTGTGTTTATCTTTGTGCATAGTCAAGCCCTTCATTATGGCTCCAAAACGATCTGCTCCTGCTACTGCTTTAGGGGCCGTGCCCAAGCGTCAACGGAAGATGTTAACGATTGCCAAAAAGGTTAAAGTTTTGGATATGTTGAAGGAAGGGAAAAGCTACACCTCTGTAGGACACCATTACGGCATCAATGAGGCTATGATTCTTTTTATTTAAAAAGTAGGAAAGGAATATAAGATCTACGGCCGCAGTGTCCTTTTAACCAGGGTGCAAAACGAGTTGTAAGTAGATGTAATAAGGCAGTCTGGATGGAATCTGCTTCAGGGATTTGGATTGAAGACTGCCGGAAGAAGAACAACGGGGGTGCTACATAGTCGCCTGAAGAGGCTCCTTTAGAAGAGCTGTATTGCTCTTTATTGTTTGTTCAGTAAAACTAAACTCATCGTTATCGGACAAGTCATCGTGTCATTGTTGGTGAGTAACCATAATTAATTTTCTACTTACAGTACTTAGTACATGTACGTACCTTTAGTGTCACTGTACACACATTTACTGTATAGAATTTTTCTTGCATTCTACGTATTTATTGCTGGTGGCCTGTCTATCGGTAATGGCCGTAACATATGTGATATCGAACACGCTTGATATCTTTAAAATAATATTTAGGTTTTACTGTATATAAACAGTGTGTTTACATACATAATTTCAATGAATCTTACCTAATATCTAAGAGAATACAAAGGGTTTATGCCGTATAACTGTGCGGGGAATATTTATAAACAGTGTGAAAGAGTTTATAAGGGCTTAAAATATATAAAAACTAGCAGAATACCCGCGCTTCGCAGCGGAGAAGTAGTGTATAAAAGAAGTTATGAAAAAGAAAAGGAAAAATTTTAAAAATAACGTAACATGATTGTTAATGTAATTGTTTTCTCATTGATATGAGTGTTGTTGTCATATTTATATATATATATATATATATATATATATACATACATACATGTGTACATATATACACACACACATATACTATGGGGTGCGAAACAGGCAAATACATTGATTTTCTGAATATATAAAGTCGGCGTCAGAATATATAAAGTCAAAACTTGAATATATAAAGTCATTCCCGAATATATAAAGTCACTGTCGGAATATATAAAGTCATTCCCGAATACATAAAGTCAGCGTCGGTATATATAAAGTCAAAACTTTTTTCTAAATATATAAAGTCAAAACTTGAATAAATAAAGTCATTGCTGGAATATATAAATTCAAAACTTGAATATATAAAGTCAGCGTCAGAATATATAAAGTCAGCGCTGGAATATATAAAGTGAAAATCTGAATATATAAAGTCAGCGTCGGAATTTATAAAGTCATTCCTGATTATATAAAGTCAAAGTCAAAATATATTGATTGAAATGACTCTGAACTGAAGTAAGTTAACAAAAACGTATTCAGAAAAATAAATTAAAAAAACACTGTTCGTTAATGTTTTGAAAATGATGCATTTGCCCTGCCCAGGATTGGTTCCTGCCTTGCACCCAGTGTTGGCTGGGATTGGCTCCAGCAGACCCCCGTGACCCTGTGGTCGGATTCAATGGGTTGGGAAATGGATGGATATTGCAGCACTGACTTTGTATATTCCAACGATGACTTTATATTGTGAGCTGGAGGGCTTCGCTATTACGTGTGGTGATGAAACTTCACTTTGGTAACTGATCATGCTCCACTTCAATGGTCATACCGACAGAAAGATACAAACTCTCGCCTCATGAGATGGTTTCTGGGCTTACAACCTTACCGTTTCACAGTAAAACATCGACCAGGTTCTGAACACGTCAACGCAGACGTATTATCAAGACTAAATGAACCTGGTACAGAGAGTCGCTTGATTCACGGAAATGTGAATAAAGCTGAGGGGGAGGGTGTGAGCTGGAGGGCTGATCGCACCCCAAGAAGATAGACGCCTCTGGGAAAACCACAAC
>JANRMT010050522.1:0-10928 GCA_026402145.1 Polypterus bichir lapradei | reverse complement strand
TACATACACACACACACACAACTATCGTATATGTTGAAGTTCTATTTAAATTTTAAATAGAAGGAATTTTTATTTAGTCGACAGAATATTATTCCAGAATAAATCAACTCAAACCTTAAATAACTTATAATATTTTGCTCTCCATAAAAATATATCCTGTCTAAATTATATAAGTTAGAAATAAAGTAAATGTTAAAAGAATAAACATTCAAATTTCTTTACTCTTATCTAATTTTATATAAAAAATAAACTTAAATTTTAAATATCCCAAAAGATTTTGCTCTCCAAAAAAATATATCCTGTCAAAATTATACAAATTCAAATATGAACATGGTGCATAACAAAACCTGGAAACATAAATAAAATTTGTTCTTTTCAGCAATAACAAATCAAATCATTCAGTTGTCTTTGCTCTTATGTCATTTTATCAGATTTGGAAGCCTGGCATCTTTTTTTGGCAACAAGTTCGTTTATGTTTGGTGTGAGGTTCTGTGTTGTGGAGATTCTTAGGATGGACTGCAGGTGCTCATCAGTGAGGCGACTCCTGTGTGCTGTTTTGTTAGTCTTCATGACTGAGAAGAGCTTCTCACACAGATATGTGCTACCAAACATGCACAAGGTTCGAGCCGTATGTAGACGGAGCTGGAGCATTTGTGCGGGAATGGAGTGAATAAACTGTGCTGGCCGTGCAGTATTGTACTTTGCCTTCAGTGTGCCATTACACTGCAGCTCAATCACCTCCATCTGAATCTGCACAGGTGCAGTTTCCACATCGACAGCAAATGGGTTGCGAAAGAACTCAAAATTCTTTTTTTGTTCTTCAAAGTCACCAAAGCGCCGTGCGAACTCAGTGCGCAGTGCGCTCAGTTTATGAACAAAGTGCGTATTTGGGAACACTGTAGTGTCGACTTGGTTCAACATTACTTGGCAACAGGGAAAGTGGGGCAAGTTTCACTGTTTTTTAAAGGCTCTATGTTCAGAATCACCTTTTCTCTTCGGCATCGTGTGGGCTAGCTTCGCAATAACTTGCAGCATCATAAGCTAGACTTGATTAACGCGGTAAGTGTTCAGCAAGGCAGCTGAAGCGCTGCATTATGGGATCTGTAGTTTATTGTGTTACCAGCGCTTCATATCCCCGGGCCATTAATAACAATAATACAGTATATAAAATGATCTCGCGGGCTGGATATAATTACATGCCGGGCCGGATTTGGCCTGCGGGCCTTGAGTTTGACACATATGGACTAAATAGAACTTGAAAAGATATATTTTTTCAAATGTGATCGCGCAATTCAGATAGAGTTGACACGCACTACAGTACATCGAGCCCGCGTGCTATTGTGGTTTTGCCTGCGTGCCTCAATAAGTCATCCTCCCCTCGCTCTTACTTTTTTACCGTTCATCTAATGAATACACTGAGTATGGCTTTACCAAAACAATCATTGATCGCGAATAAAGTATCCATTATTCATAAAGCTTCAATTGGTGATCTGTCTTTCTGCGTTAACCGCATATTTTTTCATACGTCTCAAACCAAGGGGATGCGAGGCTAAAATGTATCGGGAAGCGCGCGTACATACTTAGTGCATCCCCTCTCGGGAATCGAACCCCAGAAGCCGGCGCTAGAGGCGAAGGCTCTACTATTGCGCCACGGCGTGCGGTTTGTCTATTTGAGCGTAGCAGTGTAATTCGGTTTTTGTTCAGCACTCTTTGGAACTGTTGCTTTTTGTCTGCGCACTGCGTCAGTTCACGTGAGCTGCTGAATATGGTTTTATATGTCACTCGCTCGCTTCTAATTGTTTCGCTGCCTTCTTAATTATATAATGTATGTTTCCTTCAGCGGTTTTTGGAGCTCTTCCTGGTTTTCTACGTACTGTGTGATTACGTGGGAGGCGTGATGATGTCACACGAAACTCCGCCCCCCACGACTTTCGCGCTCAACTCCATTACAGTAAATGGAGAAAAATAGCTTCTAGTTATGACCATTACGCATAGAATTTCGAAATGAAACCTGCCCAACTTTTGTAAGAAAGCTGTAAGGAATGAGCCTGCCAAATTGCAGCCTTCTACCTACACGGGAAGTTGGAGAATTAGTGATGAGTGAGTGAGTGAGTCAGTGAGGGCTTTGCCTTTTATTAGTATAGATATATATATACTGTATATCTCTATGAAGCAACAAGTAAACAATTTATACAAGTATTTACTCATCCAAACCTTTACTTTAATTTTTTTCCCTTTCCTGACTTTTGAATTCATTTCTGTTTACCACAAGACACAGAGTAAGCTTATATTTTGTGTAGTAGATTAGCGGTTTTGTGCTGCAGTTTACCCATCTTCTGCTGCAGTTGCCCCACAGAAGTACAGTGCATTATTTATTTATTTATTTTTCTTTCTTTTTTTTTGCATTTTTTGCACTTTTTTTTTTTTGCATTTCATGTTTGGAATAAACTAAGTACATACATACTATATGTTTTCATACCAGATTCTTTCAGTGCTGGGTTATGTCTGTAGAGACAATGCCTTTTACTGGCACATGAGATTTGTTCACAGTATAATTTGCCCGATTGCCCCTGCCTCTGACACTGACAGTATCAACAGTTTTTTGTGAGATTTTTTTTTTATCCTGTTTTAATTGCCCTTGCTTCATAATCCCTTCTGTACAAAAAGCCAAATTTCGATTTTATTTTCTGCTTGCAATTTTTTCTTTTTCCTGTGCAAGTAGGGTTTTGAAGGTGAGTGCGATGAAAATCCTGATGAAAAATATTGGACAACACAGTTGATGCCTTTGATGATGGGGGGTGGGTGTGTGTGTGTGTTTTTGGATAGGGGGGTTATACCATGAACAAGCCACTAACTGAACTGCCTTTTTTTCTCTCATGTGATCATGACAAAGCAACATGAGGTGCATGGTACAGTGACATTCGATTGAAGGAGGCGGGGGGTCCTCACATGAAACTGCGTAACAGTACTGATAGTTACACTAAGAAAAATTGCCTGTACTGCTCAGAAAACTAACACAGTGAGAATGTGTAGCAAACTGTGTCCGGGTATGGTAATTTAAACCATGATACTTGAACTGTAAAATTGCATGCTGCAACACTTCAAAATTATACTAAAAATGTTGCTTTTAAATGAAGCATAGCATCAAGTCTTTTATCAAATGCAACATTCTCAATACGGTCAAAACTGTGATCAGAATATGACTCGAGTTTTGTGCATAATGCATAAAGATGAGTCGTTTGCAGAAGCCATTTATTCTGGTCTTCTGTGCCCAGCTTTGACATGTGATATAAGTGAACAATCATAGACAACTATACATAATTAGAATTGGCTGAAACTCAGCTATCCAAAGGTAATGAGCCTTTCAATTGTATGTGGCTTGAAACAGATGACGTCTTTGATAAAAGCATATTCACTCAGTTGGGAGGCACTACTCACCTCAGGGTGTGCATGTAAAATTCACATATTTTAAAAATGAAAGAAAGCAGGTAACATGAAAACATATGATTTATTTGAAAGAAGACACCTTTGGATATGTAAAAGTACCGTTATTGCTTTTGATTGACTTGTGGTTTTACTGCAGTATTGTAACCACAAGGGTGTGCCACTGAGCCCCAAACAACAAACACAATAATGCCCAATCACAATTCTGGTTCAAATAAAATATTTTTATTCACCTCCAACACCACCTTTACAAGAGCACAAGAACACCAGCCACAATGCACAAATGCAAATTTTCTCCTTCCACATCATATCTCAAACAACTAAAGCTGTGGGCTTTCTTTTAAATCCCACCCAGAAACTGTTTCTGGTGTCATGCCCAAGTCATCCAGAGCACTTCTGTGTCGTATGGAAACCATGGCAGAGCTCCTCCCTGCAGTACCCAATGACCCCAACGGGGCTGCGTTTCCAGACTCCAACTCCCATGCCACCCTGCAGGTGTCCTAATTGGGTTCAGCCCTGAGGAACATTGTCACCTGTCATGTGGGGGGTTGAACTGCTTCTGGTAAAAATGCAACCTTTATCTCAACCAGGATGCCTGTCTTTCCCCCATAGCATCTACAAGTGTACAGAAACAACTTTGAAATATGGCTGTGTCCCGCCAGTGGTACACCTTGTGTGCATAAGTGGTTAGTTGACAGGGAATGTCATTTGAAGCCAGAACTTGTAACTTAACTATAGTCATCTTAAAAACTTCAGGCATTGTGTGTTCAAAGACAGATTTAGTACCTAGGTGGTTTGTTCTGTAAACCATTCTTCAATCTGACATTGATGCTAACCAGTTAGGGTTGCCACAGTGTGTCTAGCTCAAGAAAAAGTCTTGTTCTTAAAAAGTCTTTATTACAACCAGATTCTCTCATTCCTTTGGCAACTTCTGTTTCAGCTCCTCAAACCTTTAGTGCATTGATTTACAATTTCAAAAATTACTTGACAGCATACTATCAAACCTGTACTCTGGTCATTTCTGTGATGCAAGGGGTCTTATACTGACAATTATCAGCTTTACAAGCTTGAGCTTTGTACATTGTGCATCAGTATACAGAACCTGATCTGACTGGCTCTTCTCTTTCTCCTTAAGTATGATTTATACCAGTTTGTGTATCATGCTTTCTTACCTACCTTTTCTTCTTTTCCTTTTTATGCAGCATAATGAGGAATAATTTTACTTTATAATTATTATGTCATATTTGTTTTTAATTTATTCTGAAGCTTTATCTTAATGTTTCTCTTACAACCAAAAAAACGCATTTAACAGTATATTTGTTTAACGGTGAAAAGCATCCAACTATTTACAATATGTATTTCATTTCTGTTTCTTAAAAAGTGAATTCATTATGTAATAACTGAGTGCTTACATTTCTGTATTTTTATTAGTGAGCTTTACAAACATTATAGTATTTTGTATGTAATGGTAATGCTGTTGTCCTGTATTTTGTAACTGAATTTTAAATGAAAAATAAAAATGTCACAGAAGCAAATTTGATGCAGCACCAAGTTCCTAAAGTTACCTTTGAAAATGTAGAGTAAAAAGTAAATTTTTAAGTTTCTGTAGAAATCAGTTGAGTACATAGTATGGAGTAACTGCTTAAAAGATTTTTCTCATTGCTTA
Source organism: Polypterus bichir lapradei (assembly GCA_026402145.1). Taxonomy (NCBI): domain Eukaryota; kingdom Metazoa; phylum Chordata; class Cladistia; order Polypteriformes; family Polypteridae; genus Polypterus; species Polypterus bichir. Next base: position 5,818 of record JANRMT010050522.1, on the reverse strand, counting down.
AATTAAAGTAAAATGTAGATGAGAGGGCAAAGCATATGTAATACATGCTGTTAGCTTGTCCTCATTTTTAGAAACATCTGGCTTTCCATGAGAGTGTTTGGATTTTGTAAAAATATGTCACCTTAGCCAAAAAGGAAGTGTAACAGTAAAAAAGAAGGAAAACATATTTTATTCTTGCATTTAAAATAGAGGAAAATTCTGTTTTTTTGTATGAATTCAACCTAAAATCTTCTTAATTAAATCAGGAGGAAAATAGTTTAAGAAAATGAACATTCAGTTAATTCAAAACTTCTTTCAAGAGATAAAGGCATAGCCATGTTTGCCCAGTACTGACTAATATGCATATCTGCATTTTGAATGGTTCATGTATTTTTGAATACTGGTGCTACTTAGATGCTTCTTAAGAGATTGACCCAGGGTCATAGGATGCTTTGGGCCTTTAATCATCAGACACCCTTGCTCGGGCGAACCAACCGTGGGTGATCAGCCCCCAACTTGTGTCCATGTTGCGCACTACCTGTACTCCATGGTTCCCCCATCTGGATGCACAGTCACCACGAGGCCTTTTCCACAGCTTCCAGAAATAAAACAAAATAAAAACATGCTTTATGTAGAACCTGATATAAGACTGCTCACCTGAAATCCAAGCTCATCACATTTGTTGTATTCATTTTGGCCATTTTCTGTAAGAGATGTTTTCAATGTCTTTGAAGTTTTTCCCAATTAGTGCCTTAAGCCTTCTATTTTATGAACCAAACAGAATACTAGTACACATTTGCAATTTAGAATAGAACAGTTACAATAAATCCCAAAATAAAATCAAACAAATCTATAAATTGTATGCAGGATACAGTAGATGGCTAGATAGATGTAATGTTAACTTTTTGTGATTCTTAAATAGATTTCCATTAATTTATTCTACTCGTATTTGTCAATTAATTCTACTTTCTTGTTTTGTCATTTTTTTATTAGGATTTAAAGTTCTTTGTGATGCAAACAGTTAATTTTTACACTATATAATTTTATGGAACTAGATTCCAGTTTAGCTAGTGAGATACAGCTGCCTTATAACTGATTTGATTCCAGGGCTCAACTGTAGATGTTGCTTACATCGTAACATAACATTCTATGGAAATGACTTTGATAGGATGCTATTCAATCTATCTAGCCCAGTGGAATTTATTTATTTGTTTTATTTGGGACCTTTTTTTTAGGTGTTTTCTAAGTTTGCACATTTTTATTTATTAAAGAGACTCTGTTAGCATAGTTAAGAATTACTAACCTGGCTCATTAAGTTAACTAAAGGCAAGGTATTCAAACTTCTAATCTGGTCATTTCTCAAAAGGTATCATGGTGGTATATTTTTTCATGGCTGTCTTTCAATTTTATTTATTTTTATTTATTTTGTTAATGCTGATATCAGTGGCTGTGACTTTCAGTCCAGATTAACTTTACTGCTAGTTTAGAGACGAGGTTCCTAATTTTTTTTTTCCAAAACTACTGAAAAAATTCCATTATTCAGAAAAAGTGGTGTGAAATGAGCACATCTACTGCTTAGATCACCCACCCCCTCCACGCCCTTTAATTATTTTCTTTGACACTTGTTCTTGAGTTTTAGGGTTTTTTTTTTAACATTTGTAAAAACTCTTTTATTTAATTTGTTGTGTTCCGCGTGTGTAGTGTTTATAATGTTTACCTAATATTCTTTTGAGTCCTCATGTTCTGTTGTAACCACAATTAATAATTCATACTAGAGTTAGGCAATACATGAATATTTAAAATAGGCTCTAAGGTTAAAATTTTTAAATACCATTTTTATTAGTTGATATTTACCATTTTCTAGCTGCGCTCCTGAAAAGTAAATTTGGGAAGGATTGGTAAGAATGTTTAATTTTATTTTAAAAAGATGTACTTTAGTTGTTTCTTTGTGACTGTTTTGTTATTTATTTTGTATTTACTTTTCAGAAATCTGAAATAAAGAAATTAGAAGATGAGATTTTTCATAGTCATTATGGATTGCCAGGCAGCAAAAACACAAATATAATTGTAACAAACAGGTAATTGTGTTATAAATTACATTTTTGTCATATCATTTTGAATGTGCAGTTGGAAAGACTGCCTCCCATCTGATATAAATATTTAATAAAATGCCAGACTAATAACAGTGTCAGGTTTCTGTTATACCATAAATGACATACAGTACTATCTGATTACACTTTTTCCAGATCTGGATTGTAGTTTGTCTGGCAAAAGCACGTGATTAACATCTACAGCACCTACTGGTGAAATCAGTACCTCAAGCATATGAAATAATGTTACAAAAACACACAAAAGTAGGAGACTTTACTAATAACCTCCAATATCACATGCACAGTTAGTGTTTGTACACCATCTATATACAGTGTTGATATTTGTATTTAATCCTCACAAAGTCTTCAAGTGCTCTGCCTTCTGGGTCTTTTTACACCTGTTTCTGACACCCATTTTTAAGTGCCCTGGACATCAAATTTGAATCCCTTTTTATAGTGATTGAGCATCTTAACCAATAGTACAAATTATCCAAACATTTAGAACAGATGACATTTAGGATGGTTTTATGGGTTATGAACAAAAGGAGCATCTCAAATCCAGCAGATTTTTTGTATGGGTTCTAAACGTGTTAAGTCAAAACTGATATTTGGAAACTTTTTTTGTATTTTGTAAAGCCTTCATATTTATAAACTGAAAAGATAACATTTAGGATGGGTGATCAATAACCAAACTACCCTAATTGTGTTAGAAAAAATATTAATGCCAATAGTGGGTCAGAACTGACCATAAAAGTCATGGTGAGATCATTTGTTTTACTTTTTGTTCCATTGGGGGAAACATAATAAAACTAACAAGGTTTTATACTAAATTTCAAATGCAAAAATGGGTCAAGTTTGACCTAAAGTCTTTTTGAGGGTTAAAATACGTAGCACAGTTTTTCCTCTACTTCTCCAGTTGCTTGTTTAAAAATCTTTAATCACAATACTATCCTTTTCTAAACAAGGAAAAAAGTAGTCGTCAAGGTACCTGAGCATAGACAAAAATGAGGCCCATTTTAATAGTTAATCATTTCCAGCAACTTATCAAGATATCAACCATATTTCCCCACTACACACACCCCTGGACTGATGTAGAATATCATGAATACTAGACAAAACCACATCTATTTCATACAAAATGAAGAATAAAACCCCAGAAATTATGTCAAGTAGCACTGCCATTTTGTAGGCAACTGATTGAGAGGGGAACAAATGTTTTGGAAAACATACCATAAAAGCATCTTTAATGCATTTCTGTGCCCATGCCCAGGATCTTCATATGTTAGGGCTACTTTTATTTAGGCTAAATATAAAACCTTTTATTTTTTAGTAATATTTGTTTTTACTTTTTAGGAGAGTAATGTGTATAAAAGAAATAGAGTTTGTCGGACATTTCACCAAAGACTGGGAATGTATGTTTGAAAATTTTACCCGTCCTTCTACTGTCGATGGGAACACTCTGAAACTGTACAGTAAGGTATGGATTAATATTAGCATATGCCTTAATGATTTTTAATTGCAGTGTTACCTTCTTGATAATATTTCTCATCCACAAATATGGCTAGAGTGTATCAGCAATTAAGTAATTTAATAATAACTGAGAAAAGAAAAAAAATAAAATTTGCCTAAATTTAGAAAGTGAAAGTAAGTTATTTATCAAGAGAGATGAACTGTGAATGACAATCACTATTTATTGTACCATTTGTTTGGCATCTGTCCTTCTGTTTGTAAGATTCCTTGAGTGCTGCAACAATTCGTTTGAGTTAAAGTTTTTAAATATTTATCTGTGAAGCAGAATTATTCTGATTGTGAGTCTGTTTGTCAGCTGAAAAGAATTCTACTGCCTGGACTGGGAGGCCAATACACCCAGATGCTGGTAGATGGCAGTGGCTAGTTGGTGGGGTGAGGTGAGGTAGCTTCAGGAGTTCATGGGTTTATGCCTAATCTATAAATGCTCTGTGGATACAATAGAGGGTACCCCCAGGAGAGCTTCAGGACCTCAGGTGGAAAGGGCCTTTGAGTCCTTGTGCAGAGAACTTAGTCAGGATTGCCTCATAGGAGGAGAAATTTTGTAAATGTGTCAATCAGCACAAGCAGCCTACTATCCCATCCCCCCACCGCCACAGCTCAACTCGAAGGAAAAAGTTCTCCCAGCTCAAGTGTCATCATCATCTGGGTGTGAGGTGCCTGTAGTTGTATAGGGTGAATAATATATTGTTAATTGGAACACATACATTTCATGTGTATTCCATGTCTACAACAATCTTTGTAAATGTAGGATGACAGGAAATGTGAGAAATGTTTTTTCATTTGAAAACATTTTTCATGTTATAGTCCTAATGACAAAATTTTGACAATGAAATGTATAATGTGTGAAGGCTGAAGTCCAAATATCAAATAAACACTTTCACAAAAGATAGATAGATAGATACTTTATTAATCCCAAGGGGAAATTCACAAAAAAAGGTACACATATAACAAAGCAAGTGCGCTTTTATTCAAGAATATAACCGAAGAAAAAGAAATCGGTTAGGGTATGGCGCTGACACAACTGCTTGAGTGGCGCATTTGTCATTCCGATGCTGACACTTCAGTAGGGGAGCAGTGGTACGAGAATGCAGTCAGACTTTTTTTGGGCACATACACCATCAGATCTAAACACTAGCATGGAGAGTCGCTCGCGTACTGAAGTATCTATAACTGCAGGTGGAAGCTGACATCGCACTTTTCATAACTGATCTTTTCTTGAATAAGGAGTGACATTGTATATGTACTTTGTCAGCATGCCGTGTCGATCAAACACAGGAAGCTCTGCGGTCTACTTGTGACTTTACGCTGTAGGAAGATAAGTAAATAAATATAGGTAAACGACATTCGATGTGGTGTTTATATAAGTAACATATAAATGTTTTTCATATAAAGACTATCAAGAAACAAAATCGCAAATGGATCTTTGCACAATACTTTTGCAAGCTCGGTAAGCCCTGCTGTTTCGCTGAAGTCATGTGTGTGTCCGATTAATTGACAGGATGACGGCAAACCTGTTGCTGCATGCAAATGGTACCATCTTTGGCCTTTACACCTGTTGCATCTGCGTTGTTCTTATGTGAGTGGACGTTTCTTGTGGGGAGAGCTTCTGTTCTCTTTCTCTGATGTGGAATTCTCATCTGACTTCACCTCTGTTATAGCATGGCTTTATGTGAAGGCAGCAGTGTCAGATCGGGGGGAGAGTGAACATGACTGAGAGAATAAAACTGAATAAAAAAAAAAAATGCTAACCTGTACAAGTACCATAAATTTACACCGGCTGTTACAGACTCAAATCAAATGTATGTTTTTATTGTACAATAGTAACAATATTGACTACTCAAAGCGGTAATTCTGGGAAGCGGCTGGAATCGAACCCACGACCTCTTGATTATGAGTCAGCAGTTCTTAACGCTACACCACCCAAGCGGTCATGTCAGAATCATACCCTTACCTGATTTCTTTTTCTTCGGTTATATTATTGAATAAAAGCACGCTTGTTTTGTTATACGTGTACCTTTTGTGAAAGTGTTTATTTGATATTTGGACTGCAGTCTTCACACATTATACACTTCATGTCAAAATTTTGTCATTAGTACTATAACATGAAAAACGTATGAAAATGTATTTCTCACATTTCCTGTCATCCTACATTTGCAGAGATTATCTATACTAATAAAAGGCAAAGCCCTCACTCACTCACTGACTGACTGACTGACTGA
>JANRMT010050521.1:0-12369 GCA_026402145.1 Polypterus bichir lapradei | reverse complement strand
TATATATATATAGCAAAATACCCGCGCCTCGCAGCGGAGAAGTAGTGTGTTAAAGAAGTAATGAAAAAGAAAAGGAAACATTTTAATAATAACATAACATGATTGTCATGAGTGTTGCTGTCATATATATGCCTGCCTAAATAAGTCACCCTCGCTTCGCTCTTACTTTTTTACCGTTCATTTAATCATGGCTAGTGGCGGAAAAATTATAAAATTGAAGGAGGATTACACTGAGTATGGCTTTACCAAAACAATTATTGATGGCGAATCGATTATTCATAAAGCTTGAATTGGTGATCTGTTTTTCTGTGTTAACCTCATATTTTTTCATACTTCTTCTCAAACCAAGGTGGTGCGAGGCTAAAATGAATCGGGAAGTGCTGATCAATGTAATCGGTGTACCAGGAAATCATGCATTGACAGAAGTTTCCCTTTGTTTGGAATGCAAAGTGTGATTAAATGCATTATTTTTTAACGCGTTATGGAGCACATGCATCGAAGCTTCTCAGCTGTGCTTGTGCTAAGAAAAGGAAAGATTTTAAAAATAACGTAACACGATTGTCAATGTAACCTTTTGTAAGTAGTGCCTGGAGGATTCAGTATGGAGAAACTCTAGAGACAGCGTGTGTATTAACTTGTGGATTTTTCTGTGAATATTTGGTGGCAGCCTCACAAAGTTGGTTCCTCAAGATGGCGTTAGCTGCAGAGCTCAACACACAGCGAAATGAGGTGAATGGGAGGGGAGATGATGACATCACTCCCCCACCCGCCTTAACTGTCAATCCCCCACAAACACAGTCTCTCGGAATTTGCATAAGCACAGCCCTTCACCTGCAATTTTAACATAGTTACAAAGTGATCAAAACTCTCGTTTATATCCTGCATCCTCTCATGAAACTTGTATCCTGCAATACCCGTGGGAATGACAAACGCCAGTGGCAGCCTGTCTATGAACTTAATTTAAACTTTAGGTTTACACCGTGCTTTGTTTCCGAAGTAGCAGCACTCATGAATATGGTTGTATATGTCAATCGCGCGGTTCTTATTGTTTCGCTGCCTTCTCAATTATATAATGCATGTTTTCTTCAGCGCTTTTTGGAGCTGTTCCTGGTTTTCTACGTACTAAGTTGATAGTCAGTTCACGTGATTACGTGGGCGGCGTGATAATGTCACACGAAACTCCGCCCCCCACGGCTGTCGCGCTCAACTCCATTACAGTATATGGAGAAAAATAGCTTCCAGTTATGACCATTACGTGTAGAATTTCGAAATAAAAACTGCCCAACGTTTGTAAGGAAGCTGTAAGGAATGAGCCTGCCAAATTTCAGCCTTCTACCTACACGGGAACTTGGAGAATTAGTGATGAGTCAGTGAGTGAGTCAGTCAGTGAGGGCTTTGCCTTTTATTAGTATAGACTAGCAAAATACCCGCGCTTCGCAGCGGCGAAGTACTGCCTTAAAATTTTTATTCAGAAGAAAATTTTACCTTTTTAAACTGAGGGAAAATATGCCAATAATTATTTGTTAAGGATCTCTTTGTATACCATGTTGTCAGTTCGGCCCTCCGGTTGTAACATGACCAAGCTGTGCGCTGAGCTTACCCTTGAGCATGTAACTTACAGTTGGCCATGTGAACAGTAATCTTGTCTCAAATCTTACAGCTTGGAATGCTGCTGTCATAATCGGTTTGAGTTTCATGGTTTGTTTCAATTACGATAGTATTTGCAGGATTTGTTGTGTTGAAGTGACATTTGGCATCTGTCAAGCATTGTAAGCACACAACCGGTTTCATCGATAAAATCACATCCAGCTTTTGAGAGTTTAAACACTCATAAACATCAAAGTGTCCACTACTGAAATCGTCACCTGTGAATCTAAGATTTTTAAGAGGCATTGGCGGTTGTCGAAAGGTGTAAAATATTTGGCCATTTCGGTACACTTGAAAGCGACAACCGAACAATTCAGCGGCAGCCATCAACTGACATGCAGAACCATAGGTGAAGGGCTTAAGCATTTCACTCTTATAGTGCTCCTGTGTAGTATAATTATCTCCTGTACCGTCATCAGTCCACACCTTGAACCTGTCCCAGTCATTCAATACATAAGACACAATGTTCCTCCGGATATCAAGAGTGAGCCTGATATGGCCGTGCAATATGTAACAAAGAGAATGGAAAAGGTAGGTGCCATCTCCTGGCATGGAAACCACTCAGTAAGTAACAGTTCTTTGATCGATAGTGATCACCTCGATAGACATGGTAATGGGGGTTGGAATGATAAAGGAAATGGGTACCTGAGCAATGTAAAGTAAGTCTAAAATACCTATACAATAACTATAATTGTAATAAACAAACAATAAAACAGCGGAGAAGCCATGGATTAAACAAAAAGGCTGTAGTTGTCAGTAGGGAGACGTGAATCCCGTGGCGAAGCAAGGAAGGGAATGTAGAGACCGGAGCGACGGACGGTCTTATATAGACAGGCAGCCAACAATGTGAGAGGCGTTGGGATGGGGGACCCAACGCCACCTCACACAGTGACTGAGCTGCAGGCTATGGACGTATATATGTACGTAAGTAGGATTCAGTTAGCGTTGGGAACCCATGTACCAAATTTCTTGAAGATGGGCCCATAAGTAACAAAGACTGTTGAAAAGTTCAATATGGTGGCCGACAGTGGCATCATACCACCGAAATAAGTACGTACATTGGTTTCGGTTAGTGCAGGGAAGCCGTCTATAAAATTTCGAGAAGATCGGGCCATAAATAAGAAAGTTCAACATGGCGGACGTTGTTGACCATTATGACCATTACGCGTAGAATTTCGAAATGAAACCTGCTTAACTTTTGTAAGTAAGCTGTAAGGAATGAGCCTGCCAAATTTCAGCCTTCTACCTACACGGGAAGTTGGAGAATTAGTGACGTTGGAAAGTTCAATATGGCGGCTGACAGTGGCGTCATACCACCGAAATAAGTACGTACATTGGTTTCGGTTAGCTCAGGGAAGCCACCTACCAAATTTCGTGAAGATGGGGCCGTAAATAAGAAAGTTCAACATGGTGGATGTTGTTGACCGTTATGACCGTTACGCATAGAATTTCTAAATGAAACCTGCTAAACTTTTGTAAGTAAGCTGTAAGGATAGAGCCTGCCAAATTTCAGCCTTCTACCTGCACGGGAAGTTTGAGAATTAATGACGTTGGAAAGTTCAATATGGCGGCCAACAGTGGTGTCATACCAACGAAATAAGTATGTACATTGGTTTCCGTTAAAAGTTTAATATGGCGGCCGACAGTGGCATCATACCACCGAAATAAGTACCAAATTTCAGCCTTCTACCTACACGGGAAGTTGGAGAATTAGTGACGTTGGAAAGTTCAATATGGCGGCTCACAGTGGCGTCATACCACCAAAATAAGTATGTACATTGGTTTCGGTTAGCGCAGGGAAGCCGCCTACCAAATTTCGTGAACATGGGGCCATGAATAAGAAAGTTCAATATGGCGGACGTCGTTGACCGTTATGACCATTAAGCGTAGAATTTCGAAATGAAACCTACTTAACTTTTGTAAGTAAGCTGTAAGGAATGGTCCTGCCAAATTTTAGCCTTCTACCTACACGGGAAGTTGGAGAATTTGTGACGTTTGGAAAATTCAATATGGCGGCCGACAGTGGCGTCATACCACCGAAATAAGTACGTACATCAGTTTTAGTTAGTGCAGGGAAGCCACCTACCAAATTTCGTGAAGACGGGGTCATTCTTCTACCTACACGGGAAGTTGGAAAATTGGTGACGTTGGAAAGTTCAATATGGAGGCCGACAGTGGCGTAATACCATCGAAATAAGTAAGTACATCGGTTTCGGTTAGCGCAGGGAAGCCACCTACCAAATTTCGTGAAGATGGGGCCATAAATAAGAAAGTTCAACATGGCGGACGTTGTCGACCGTTATCGACCATTATGACCGTTACATGTAGAATTTCGAAATGAAACCTGCTTAACTTTTGTAAGTAAGCTGTAAGGAGTGAGCCTGCCAAATTTCAGCCTTCTACCTACACGGGAAGTTGGAGAATTAGTGATGAGTCAGTCAGTCAGTCAGTCAGTGAGTGAGTGAGTGAGTGAGTGAGGGCTTTGCCTTTTATTAGTATAGATAATATGTACATAATTGACTCTTTAAATTTTTAAGCATTTTCTGAGAGATCCATGGGGTCACTGATATTTACCATTTCTGCAGAATATCTCACTTTCTGCAATATTTTTACATTGCACTTTTAAAATGAACGTTTAAAGGTAAAAATCCCTTAGTTTTCTCTGAAAATGTTGCAAAGAATATACAGTATGGAATAACTACTGGTACTACAAACGTTTAACTTGGATTGTCTCCATCGTGGCCATAATCAGTTTCCTCAGATATGTTACTTTATTGTTCATTTGAAGAATCCTTCTTGCATGACACAAGCCCCTGTAGAAAAAGCATTCATTTTCTAGAGTGCTTCTGCAACGCAACTAATAGTTTTTCAATAAAATGATAATGTTTTGTAAATTTTGCCTTGTGATAGCATACCAATTGCTTCTCTTAGATGAAAAGTAAGTAAAAATATAAGCAAATACATGTAATGATGTAGGATTTCACTTGTTTCAAATGGTCTAGCAAACCAGGTTCCAGAAAGCAGTTCCACTAATTGAAATCATTATTCCCAAATGTTTCACGGTGTTTTGCCCTGATTTTTTATTCTTTTAACCATCTTTAAACCATAACTCTGTCAAAATGGAAGAAGAGCAATGTCTGAAATTTAACAGAATAATAAAATGTGTATTAGATTGATCAAACACCATGTCCATTGCTTGTCTTTGCAGCAGCCACCACTGAGACTCCCTTAGCCATTTAATATTTCTAGTTTTTGCTTTTTTAATAATGAGTTTTGTCTATTGATTTTATTCTTGTTTGGATTTCTTGCCTGATTATTGGACTGTTTTTCATTTTCCATTTCTGGTTTTGGACACAATATTTCTCAGCTCTACCACATGTTCTTTTGAGTACTCATTTAGATTATGGGCTTGTCTGAATAAGCAAAATGTATCATATCTACATCAGTATCAGTGAACTGTAGCCTAAACGTTTCTTCATTTAAGTCTTATTCATCAACTAGCAGAATACCCGCGCTTCGCAGCGGAGTAGTATATAAAAGAAGTTATGAAAAAGAAAAGGAAAAATTTTAAAAATAACATCGACAGCTTCCCTATGAATTTGTGGATTTTTCTGCGAGTATTTGGCGGTAGCTGCACGAAGTTGATTTCGTCTAGCTGCATCAGAAAATCTACCACGACGTCTGATACGCCTCCTTTTTACTGTGTTCTCATAGCTTGGATTGCCGCTGTAATAATCAGCTGGATTTGTGTTGAAGTGACAATGAGCATATGTCAATCGATGTAAGCATACAACCGGCTTCATCAATAACTTCGCATCCAGCTTTTGAGAGTTGAAATATTCATAAACATCAAAGTGTCCACTACTCAAATTGTCACCTGTGAATCTAAGATGTTTAAGAGGCATTGACGGTTCTCCAAAGGTGTAAAATATCTGCCCATTTCGGTACACTTGAAAGCGACAACCAAAGAATTCAGCGGCAGCCATCAACTCACACGCAGAACCATAGGTGAAGGGCTTAAGCATTTCATTCTTATAGTGCTCCTGTGTACTATAATTATCTCCTGTACCATCATCAGTCCACACTTTGAACCTCTCCCAGTCATTTAATACATAAGACACAATGTCCTTGCGGATATCAAAAGTGAGCCTGATATGTCCGTGCAATATATAACACAGAGTATGGAAAAGGCAGGCGCCATCTCCGGGCATAGACACCACTCGGTAAGTGATAGTTCTTTCATTGATGGTAATCACGTCGATAGACATTTTAATAGGGGTATAGTTGGAAGAATAAAGGGAATGATTACTTGATCAGTAAACAAAGTATAAAATACCTATACAATAAGTATAACAATCGTAATAAACGAACAATAAAACTGCGGAGAACCCGTGGATTAAATAAAAAGGCTGCTAAGTTGGCGAAGCAAAGAAAAACGTCGGCCTTATATGGCGTTTGTTTATAAAATAGCGGAGAAGCTATGTAAAGGCTGCTTGACAAAAAAACAGCGGAGCGGCTTATTTGGGCAGGCAGTCAGCGAAAGAAGGGAAGCAATAAATAACTCTAATCGTAATAAAGGAACAAAAAAATAGCGGAGAGTCCGCGGATTAAATAAAGGAAATGGGTATTTGAACAGTAAAGTAAGTCTAAAATAGCTACACAATAACTGTAACAATCGTAACAAATGAACAATAAAATAGAAGAGAACCCGTGAATTAAATAAAACGGTTGCTTCGTTGGTGAAGCAAGGAAAAAGGACTTTCTTATATGTCGTTCGTTTTTAAAACACTGCAGAAGCTGTGAGAAAGCTGCTTCCTTGGCGAAGCTCGTAAACTAAAGAAGACACCGCAGTGAACACAGAAAAGAACCCGTGGATTAAATAAAACCTACACAATAACTATAAAAATCGTAATAAATGAACAATGAAACAGCGGAGAACCCGTGAATTAAATAAAAAGGTTGCTTCGTTGTTGAAGCAAGGAAAAAGGACTTTCTTATATGTCGTTCGTTTTTAAAACAGCGCAGAAGCTGTGAGAAAGCTGCTTCCTTTGCTAAGCTCATAAACCAAAGAAGACACCGCAGTGAACACAGAAGAGAAACCGTGGATTAAATAAAACCTACACAATAACTATAAAAATCGTAATAAATGAAAAATGAAACAGCGGAGAACCCGTAGATTAAATAAAAAGGCTGCTTCGTTGGCGAAGCAAGGAAAAAGGACTTTCTTATATATCGTTCGTTTATAAAACAGTGCAGAAGCTGTGAGAAAGCTGCTTCCTTCGCAAAGTAAGGAAACGACTGAAGAGACCACGGGGACGCGGTAAGTGTTCGGCAAGGCAGCTGAAGCACTGCATATTGGGATCTGTAGTTTATTGTGTTACCAGCGCTTCATATACCCGGGCCATTAATAACAATAATACAGTATATAAAATGATCTCGCGGGCCGGATTTAATTACACGCCGGGCCGGATGTGGCCCGTGGCCCTTGAGTTTGACACATATAGACTAAATAGAACTTGAAAAGATGTATTTTTTCGTACATTGAGCCCGCGTGCTATTGTGGTTTTGCCTGCATGCCTCAATAAGTCACCCTCCCCTCACTCTTACTTTTTTACCTTTCATCAAATGAATACACTGAGTATGGTTTTACCAAAACAATCATTGATTGCGAATAAAGTATTCATTATTCGAGTATGTAGATCGGGGTATATATATACATATATATATACCCGCGTATCGCAGCGGAGACGTAGTGTGCTAAAGAAGCTATGAAAAAGATTTGTTTCTTACTGCATCAATAAACAGCTCGTCTTCTTCTTTATCTGAGACCTGACACACTGCATGCACGGGTTTTTTTTTTTAACACTGTCTTCCTTTAGCGGGACATTCACTTTTTCCACCGTGTGCTTTGTTTCTGCAGTAGCTGCAGTTATGAATAATATGCTTGTATGTATCAGACGCTTCATATTTTTTTGCTGCCTTTTCAATTGTGTAATTCGGTTTTTGTTCAGCGCTCTTTGGAACTGTTGCTTTTTGTCTGTGCACTGCGTCAGTTCACGTGAGCCGCTCGGTGTACATGCATCGAAGTTTCCCAGCTGTGCTGGTGCCATGTCGTGCTATGTCCATGGCTGTGTCTAATGTTACCTAAGTCCCGGCACTTAAAACTTTCTCTCGCAGTTTCGCTGAGTTTGTGCCAAACACCACCCTGACCATCTCATCTTCCTCTGCATAAGCACAGTCCTTCACCCGTGAATATTTACCCGTGGCAGTGTTTCTATTGGATTGCCGCTGACGGACGGCCTTATATGGGCAGGCACTAAATTACAAACGCTAGCGGCAGCCTATCTATGAACTTAATTTAAAGTTTAGGTTTACATCGTGCTTTGTTTCCGAAGTAGCAGAACTCATGAATATGGTTGTATATGTCACTCGCTCGCTTCTTATTGTTTCGCTGCCTTCTCAATTATATAATGCATGTTTTCTTCAGCGCTTTTTGGGCCTCTTCCTGGTTTTCTATGTACTGCGTGATTACGTGGGAGGCGTGATGATGTCACACGAAACTCCGCCCCCACGGGTTTCACGCTCATCTCCATTACAGTAAATGGAGAAAAACAGCTTCCAGTTATGACCATTACGCGTAGAATTTCGAAATGAAACCTGCCCAACTTTTGTAAGGAAGCTGTAAGGAATAAGCCTGCCAAATTTCAGCCTTCTACCTACACGGGAAGTTGGAGAATTAGTGATGAGTCAGTCAGTCAGTCAGTCAGTCAGTGAGTCAGTGAGTGAGTGAGTGAGGGCTTTGCCGTTTATTAGTATAGATTGAGATGTACACTGTATATACTTTAAAATAAGGTAGTTACATCTATTTAGGTTACAGAACTTTAATATAACCAAGTCTGTTAGCAAAGCTAAACTTTTTGCCCCAGTTTTCATAATATTTGAAGATTCCATCTAAACCTGTAATTGCAAAAATAATTATAGATTTATAACATATACAGTAATGAGAAAGCAAAAATTATAAATTTTTCAGGACGTTAAACTTCTGGCTTGTGTAGTGTTTTGGATACAAAGCCAAAATGTAAAGTCAGGCACAGTTAAAATGCTTTTTTACATAGATTTACAATTTTGACTGTCTAAGTCATAGAGTGTAGTATGATTTCTGTGAGATGCAAAAGGCCAGACTCTACTTCACTACTACAAGTCATAAGGCAAGAAAAGAATCAGCAGGGAGTGCCAATAATTTGCAGGGCACTCTCATCCACACTCCCACTTTTCACATTCTCTGATGTAGGCACCAATTTAAATATGTTAGGTAATAGCATGAATACATTTTTGTAATTGCTACTAGTTATGTGCTTATTAGATTAAACAGTGTATTTTTGCTGAAAAAATTATATGGGAAAATTACATTCATCTTAGGTATCCAGAAGGAATCCCAATATTCTAATACACCAAGAAAACAACCTCTTTAGAAATGAGAGCTATTTATCATTCAGTTTCTTCACAAATGTTTATTTATAAAGCTGCTCGATACTGTATTTGATTATGTATTAGAAGAATTTGTTGCATTTTATTTTTTCAGCAGGGAGAGTGAGAGTGAAACCATTGACTTAAACTCTGCAATAATTTTACTACCTGTGACCCATTTAAATATAATATTAAGTATAATTATTAAACATAAATTACTTAACAGTTATAATTTTAGGCAAAAATATTTTAACAACTATTAAAATTTAAATATTCTTTTTGTATTTGGTTAATGGAAAGATATAAAACAAATGGCTATGGCTATTTGTAGGTGATATTTAATAGCTTCACTTCTCTTTGACATTTGTTTCACTTTATTGATATATTTAAGGTCTCACTGTTTCTGAATTCATTTTTCTGCTTAATGCAGTAGGCAGATACAACACATTACATGATTTATTTATATTGTGGGCTAGTTTTTCTTAATGTGTTTCCCTTTTTGGTATATTTGAAGACACATAACAGCCTTTTAACAGGAAAACTATCACAGTGAAAGTGGGTGTTTGTGCCTTTTCCTAGTAATGGGGTATATGATTATACACTTTTGCCTTTATGGTCAAATGTTGAATTTCCATTCCCATTTGAAGCACTCTAGGGAGCTGTCTTTCAAAATGTGCCTGTGAAAGTGGGCAAGAAATGCAGCAGAGATATTTCACTAGTAAATTACTAATTATTTGACAGCTTAACTATTACATAAGGGATTGTACAATGGCACTGATTCCCAGCCCAGTTCTCAAATTCAGAAATTCATATTGGCTTCCTAACATTTTCCTCCCACATTGTAAACACTTGTTGTTAGGATTTTAGATGATCCCAATTTTCTCGGCCTAAATGACTGAGTGTGTTCCTGAATGTGATAAACTGTTCTGCAATATCTAAAATGCCTCAAATAGAACATAAAACAAACAAAGCACAGAGACTGTTAATAAGTACAAAAAAATACCAAAAATGCTTAATTTTTATTTAATTTGTACAAAATTACGAAAATAAAATCACATTTAACCAAAAATAGTGCACTATAAAAATAAATAATGTTGAGCTAAATAAGCAATTGAAGCTTCTTTCAAGCAAGTCATGTTTTAATTTTTGGCAGTGAACAGTATAAAATCTTTCTGTGATATGATGTATATCTTATTGTTTTCTAAACCAACAGAGTCTAGTGTCAACTTAAGCAGCCAAAAAAAAAGAATAATTGTATTTTATTCTATAACAGCACTGCAGTTTTAAGTAAGGCAGAGATGCACAACCATTTTCTTGATGAAGAGAATCAAACACTAACTCTTTAAATTGGGAGAGTCAAATTGATTCTAATTGCCTTCTGTGAGTGTTTGTGTGAGCATAAGTGGTACCTGCAATGGACTGGTTCCCCATCAATGATTACTTCTTGCCTTGGACCTATTATTAATAAGATAACAGGATTGTTAGACTGTATTATTTTGTTATTCTCTGAAAGAATGGTGAAAAAGCTAGACTCTCATTAATATCAGAAAACGGCTAACGTTTTTTATAGCTCTCTCAAACACTTCAGATTCATAAATGAAGATGGATGATTCTATGTTATGCCAATTATAAAAATTAAAAATTAGAAAAATGGTTTAAATTTAAATCTGTCATCACTGAGGCAGGGTTGGGCAACACCTTTTTAAATTCTGTGAACTACTATAAAATGACAAAACAATATAGGTACTATCTTCCCAATGCTTACATTTCATCATAATAGCTTCAACTGTAATGTTAAGGTTCCGTTTTGTCTTTTCTCACTTCATGTTTATAACAATATAAGAAGTCTAAAATAGTAAATACATGTGTTAGTCAACGGTTTTCTTTGCAGTGCCAAGCCTATTGGGGACAGAACACCAAATTACTGTGTAAGAATAAGCAGTTTAGAACACACATTTGTATGTGCTCAATCGATTAAGCAAACAATTTTTAAAAATCCATGTAAAATGTACTCGTAGATAGTCAGTATATTGTCATGCTTTTATGAACACTATGAGAAATCAGCATGCCCTGAGGAAAATGTACTGAGGACTGCACCAGAAGATAAGAATTAATAAATGAAGAAGGCAAAACTGTTGGTGTAGGAAAATGCACTGGGTACAAATACTGGAAAAACGATCAGAAGTAAAACTGTCAAACATTAAACAAAAACTGTATATGACTAATTGTTGCCACAATTATTTATAATACTAACTCGAATTCTAAGCACTAACTGTTCTTACAAGTACTTTTATTGCCTGAATTAAAAAACCTGGACTCAGAGGAATAGGCACCACCATCTTGCATACCATACATACTTGCAAATGTATATTTTATATAATTGTGAGTTGTAACAAAGGCGCTATATAGGCACCTGACCCGACACAGATGGACACAGAGGCACGTATAAAAATAACCAAACTTTTATTTTTCTTCACCCGTGGGCGCACGTCTTCCCCGTGACCCACAGGCAATACACAGTCCAAAACACGACTCCACCACACAGCAATACCACCTTTCTTCCTTTACCACCACTCCTCCTCAAGCTTCGTCTCCTTCCTCCCAACTCTGGCTCCTCGAGTGGTGGTGGCTGGGCCCTTTTATAGCCCACCCGGAAGCATTCCAGGTGATTGACCACCTGGTCCTGATTGCACTTCAGGGTGGGGCTGAAGACTTGTCCAGCCGGGCTGTTGGAAGCAGACAGCCCCCCTAGCGGCCACCCCGGGCCCCAACCAAGCTGTGGAGGACTCCGTCTCCCATGGAGCCCTGCGGGTGGTTGGGGAATCATCGTCGGCCAGGGAGGCTGCCACCAAGCATCCCGGGGGAGGTATTGGACTGCCCATGGCGGCTCCCCCGGAACATAAGCAGCAGGGGCGTCCCTGCCGGGCATGGGACCCGGCTGTCCTTCACAGGGTATACACAGTATATATAAAACTAGCAGAATACCCACGCTTCGCAGCGGAGAAGTAGTGTGTTAAAGAAGGTATGAAAAAGAAAAGGAAAAATTTTAAAAGTAACGTAACATGATTGTTAATGTAATTGTTTTGTCATTGATATGAGTGTTGTTGTCATATCTCTCTCTCTCTATCTCTCTCTCTCCCATGTTTGGCAGCAGAGAAGTAAAAAGAAAAGGAAACATTTTAATAATAATGTAACATGATTGACAATGTAATTGTTTTGTCATTGTCATGAGTGTTGCTGGCATATATATATATA
>JANRMT010050519.1:0-12242 GCA_026402145.1 Polypterus bichir lapradei | reverse complement strand
GCTGGGCAGGAGACGCCAGTTTTTGCAGACACGTTCACATGATCAAAAGTCTCCGCGCTCTTTGGAGGTCATTCATATACAAAATACCCGCGCCTCGCAGCGGAGAAGTAATGGGTTAAAGAAGTAATGAAAAAGAAAAGGAAACATTTTAATAATAACATAACATGATTGTCATGAGTGTTGCTGTCATATATATGCCTGCCTAAATAAGTCACCCTCGCTTCACTCTTACTTTTTTACCGTTCATTTAATCATGGCTAGTGGCGGAAAAATTATAAAATGGAAGGAGGATTACACTGAGTATGGCTTTACCAAAACAATTATTGATGGCGAATCGATTATTCATAAAGCTTGAATTGGTGATCTGTTTTTGTGTGTTAACCTCATATTTTTTCATACTTCTTCTCAAACCAAGGTGGTGCGAGGCTAAAATGAATTGGGATGCGCTGATCAATGTTATCGGTGTACCAGGAAATCATGCATTGACAAAAGTTCCCCTTTGATTGTAATGCAAAGTGTGATTAAATGCATTATTTTTTAACGCGTTATGGAGCACATGCATCGAAGCTTCTCAGCTGTGCTTGTGCTAAGAAAATTAAACATTTTAAAAATAACGTAACACGATTGTCAATGTAACCTTTTGTAAGTAGTGCCTGGAGGATTCAGTGTGGAGAAAGTCTAGAGACAGAGTGTGTATTAACTTGTGGATTTCTCTGTATTTGGTGGCAGTGTGTGACGAAGTTGCTTCCGAAGACGGCGTTAGCCGCGGAGCTCAGCTCAGAGCGAAATGAGGTAAATGGGAGGGGAGATGATGACGTGACTCCCCCACCCGCCTTAACTGTCAATCCCCCACAAACACAGTCTCTCGGAATTTGCATAAGCACACCCCTTCACCTGCAATTTTAACTTAGTTACAAAGTGATCAAAACTCTCGTTTATATCCTGCGTCCTCTCATTAAACTTGTATCCCGCATTACCCGTGGGCACGAAAAGCACCAGCGGCAGCCTGTCTATTAAGTTAATTTAAAGTTTAGGTTTATACCTCGCTTTGTTTCCGAAGTAGCTGTACTGATGAATATGGTAGTATGTCACTCGCTCGCTTCTTAATGTTTCGCTGCCTTCTCAATTATATAATGCATGTTTTGTTCAGCGTATTTTGGAGCTCTTCCTGGTTTTCTACATAGTGCGTTGACAGTCAGTTCACGTGATTACGTGGGCGGCGTAATGATGTCACACGAAACTCCGCCCCCACGGCGGTCAAGCTCAACTCCATTACAGTAAATGGAGAAAAATACCTTCCAGTTATGACCATTACGCGTAGAATTTCGAAATGAAACCTGCCCAACTTTTGTAAGGAAGCTGTAAGGAATAAGCCTGCCAAATTTCAGCCTTCTACCTACACGGGAAGTTGGAGAATTAGTGATGAGTCAGTCAGTCAGTCAGTCAGTCAGTCAGTCAGTCAGTCAGTGAGTGAGTGAGGGCTTTGCCTTTTATTAGTATAGATAAGGAGCCATTAAAACAATGAATGCAGCTATTTAAGATTGAAATAAGCAATCGAGAGTGGGGAACCTTAACAAGCAAGACCACTAAAATGAAGCATCAAAATGTCACTTAAGCAATAAGTGTTTCATCGGCAATAATTGTTTTCTTATTAAGAAACTGGGCTCTCCAGGACTGACATTGCCCACCCCTGATCTAGGGGATATTAAAGCTTTTTTAGAATTTAATCAACAATGGATTTTTAAATGTAATCTGTCCGTCTCAAGGTCTACAGTTGAGTTTCTTTGCTTGTCCTCTTATATATTATTTTGAATGTTCAGCTCTTTAATTTTCTATCTTTTCAGGCTCCTGGGAAAGCTGCTATTGAAGTCGGCCACTTCCTGGAATGGATGAGCCTAGAACCTCAATCCATGGTGTGGCTGCCTGTCCTGCATCGTGTAGCCATAGCAGAGTCTGCCAAACACCAGGCGAAATGCTCAGTCTGCAAACAATTCCCCATCAAAGGCTTTAGGTACTTGTTTCGTTCAATCGTAGTCTCTATAATGACAAAAACAGTTTTGGTGACTGCCACAATTTTACTCAAATGGGAAAAATTAGGAGAGAAGATGGAAAAAAATCTTGTTAATGAGGTTAGTTCCCTGCAGACAGTGAGCAATGTCTGTTGGACTGGCTTATCTATGCTAGAACATTTTGGGTCAACTGTACATACTGTGTACAATTGAAGAAAAAAGTGTTAAGACTTGACCAGATGGTAAATTAGTAAAACACATTTCATTATTTACATCTCTTTATTGAGTTTTCAGATAACAATAATAAATTATATTATTAATATTAATCTGATGTCCCCCGCTTCATTTAATTTAATTCAGATATTATTCTTCTATTGCATTACCTAATGGATTATTTAGTAGCAGTGACTCTGTAGCTAGAAAATGAGGTAGTTTAGAAACTGAGGTACATTACAATGAACCAAGTCTGTGGCTTGCTGGAAATAAATGAAAGAAATTAATCACAAAGCTCATTGAATAATGTGAATGCTTTCTGTATACAGTGGGTACGGAAAGTATTTAGACCCCCTTCATTTTTTCACTCTTTGTTATATTGCAGCCATTTGCTAAAATCATTTAAATTAATTTTTTCCCTCATTAATGTACACACAGCACCCCATATTGACAGACAAAAAAAAGAATTTTTGAAATTGTTGCAGATTTATTAAAAAAGAAAAACTGAAATATCGCATGGTCCTAAGTATTCAGACCCTTTGCTGTGACATTCATATATTTATATTTGTGTGGAGTTTACATGTTCATCCTTGAGATCACCTACATTTGAGTCCGGCTGTGTTTGATTATACTGATTGGACTTGATTAGGAAAGCCACACACCTGTCTATATAAGACCTTACAGCTCACAATGCATGTCAGAGCAAATGAGAATCATCAGGTCAAAGGAACTGCCTGAAGAGCCCAGAGACAGAATTGTGGCAAGGCATAGATCTGGCCAAGGTTACAAAAAAATTTCTGCTGCACTTAAGGTTCCCAAGAGCACAGTGGCCTCCATAATCCTTAAATGGAAGACGTTTGAGACGACCAGAACCCATCCTAGAGCTGGCCGTCCGGCCAAGCTGAGCTACCGGGGGAGAAGAGCCTTGGTGAGAGAGGTAAAGAAGAAACCAAAGATCACTTTGGCTGAGCTCCAGAGATGCAGTCAGGAGATGGGAGAAAGTTGTAGAAAGTCAACCATCACTGCAGCCCTCCACCAGTCAGGGCTTTATGGCAGAGTGGCATGTCGGAAGCCTCTCCTCAGTGCAAGACACATGACAGCCCGCATGGAGTTTGCTAAAAGACACCTGAAGATTCTCTGGTCTGATGAGACCAAGATAGAACTTTTTGGCCTTAATTCTAAGCGGTATGTGTGGAGACAACCAGGCACTGCTCATCACTTGTCCAATACAGTCCCCACAGTGAAGCATGGCGGTGGCAGCATCATGCTGTGGGGGTGTTTTTCAGCTGCAGGAACAGGACGACTGGTTGCAATCGAGGGAAAGATGAATGCGGCCAAGTACAGGGATATCCTGGACAAAAACCTTCTCCAGAGTGCTAAGGACCTCAGACTGGGCCGAAGGTTTACCTTCCAACAAGACAATGACCCTAAGCACACAGCTAAAATAACGAAGGAGTGGCTTCACAACAACTCTGTGACTGTTCTTGAATGGCCCAGCCAGAGCCCTGACTTAAACCCAATTGAGCATCTCTGGAGAGACCTAAAAATGGCTATTCACCAACGTTTACCATCCAATCTGACAGAACTGGAGAGGATCTGCAAGGAGGAATGGCAGAGGATCCCCAAATCCAGGTGTGAAAAACTTGTTGCATCTTTCCCAAGAAGACTCATGGCTGTATTAGCTCAAAAGGGTGCTTCTACTAGATACTGAGCAAAGGGTCTGAATACTTAGGACCATGTGATATTTCAGTTTTTCTTTTTTAATAAATCTGCAAGAATTTCAAAAATTCTTTTTTTTTTGTCTGTCAATATGGGGTGCTGTGTGTACATTAATGAGGAAAAAAATTAATTTAAATGATTTTAGCAAATGGCTGCAATATAACAAAGAGTGAAAAATTGAAGGGGGTCTGAATACTTTCCGTACCCACTGTATGTCTTCAACATTCACAATGCCCTGCTCATACCACAAAATCAATGCTAAATGTTCAAAGAAGTTAGTTTAAAGGACACTAAAACAATATGTATATTAGTTCCTGATTCTTAGTGAATTTGAACCAAAGGGTTTTTGTTTTAACTGTGAACATTTATGTGGAAGTAGGGAACCCAGCACAGCCTGCAAAAAAATAAAGGCCCTATGTTACTTGTCTTTTGTTACTGGCCCGCAAATTATGACATATAAATCAACGTCCATGATTTACTCACTAATTTTGTGAAAGTGTCGAGTATACTGAGGACCACCAGTGGTTGATGGCTTTCATTGTTGTAGCCAAAGCAGAGACAAGATGGGACTGGAGTGTCAAGAAGACGTTTCCCACAAGCTTTAGGCTTGAATTCAGAGAATATGGAACGCTCTGACCCCAGTAGAATATGGAATTATGTTTTTACTGTTTTATTTTCATTGCTTGTACTTGTAAGACTTGCTCCATTGGCCAGTTTATGTTTGTTTACAGAGATTTTATAAAAATGTATTTGTAAATATTTGTGTTTTCTGGTAATGTTACACCTTGGTAAGACTTAGTAGTAGTAATAGTAGTAGTATTTATAATTGTCACGTGTATAGAGTAGTGAAGTTCTTATTTGCCTGTTGTCACAAAGAATCACACCAGACATCATAAAGGTTTGGGGCAGCCATCCATATAACATATCCTGGCTGCAAATGTAGTACATTTTCACAGAGTTATTCACAAGACTGAGTCCAAAACAGAACTGACTAAAAGAGACAAAGATGGAGGCTTTAAAGGCCTGTATAGGAAGTGATGTCATCAAAAGGTCCAGACTCAGAAGTGATATCGTCTGGACCGGAAGTGACATCATCAAAGGACCCGGCCCCCGGAAGTGATGCCTTTTAGACCGGAATTGAAGTCTGCAAAGGGGCCAGCACTGGAAATGATGTCTTCTGAGGCACCGGAACCTTGTAGGATTTCCTGAGATAGGTCTGTAGGAAACTGAGAAAGACAGTCAGTGCATTCCGCCGCCCCCTGGTTGGATGTTTTATTACAATTAGTGAGGCTCTTTAGCTGCCTCCTACTCGCACGAGTGTGACACTGTCTCACCAACATGCACCACCACATCACCACTCTCTGGCACCATAATAAACATAAATGGATTAAAATACAGAATTTTCTTTTCTCAATAGAAAACACAGAGCTGCTTAACTGAGCTCTTAGCCCTTAGCTCTGTTGCCACACCAATTGTTTAGTTAATGGTGACCCTAACCTACTGTAGTTGTATGTATGAGAATTTATGGAAAACTGGTCGTTGGATTATGCCTATTGTTTTCTAATACTGCTCCCTACAGCCCACCTGGAAAATTGTAAAGAAAATTAAAAGTGTGGACTGTTGTTAGACCCCCTGGTGACTGGTTTTAAATATGAATGGGTGGAAACTAAAGAACAGGATAAGTCAAAGCATGAGCTGCAGGCAGCTTTTTTGCAATAAAAATTAAGGTTTTTGTTATCAGTAGCTAGAAGGAAAACCAAAATTTGTGCTCAGGGTCTGCTTAAGTACTTTCCACTCCTTTGCAGATGGACGTACACACGAGTACTGTATGTACATAATGTTCCTTGTCAGTCTTTTTAATAAGAGTCAACATTTTCAGATATTCCTAATTATCACAATTAGAGTAGCTGATTACAAATAAAGACCGAGGAGGAATAAAGTAAAATGTACAGGTGATAATAGCAAATAAAATACACTAAAAAATATCTTTCAGCTTCTTTGGGCCATTTTCTGCTCTTTCTGTCCATTTTCCCACCAACTGTACCAAACCAAACTTCCCCCTCTTCACCTCATGCCTCTCAGTCCTTGTCCATTCTGACTTATACCTCCCACTAGATAAATAATTTCCATCCATCCATCCATTATCCAACCCGCTATATATCCTAACTACAGGGTCACGGGGGTCTTCTGGAGCCAATCCCAGCCAACACAGGGCTTAAGGCAGGAAACAAACCCTGGGCAGGGTGCCAGCCCACCGCAGAGATAAATGATTTCTTCTCCTTAATTCCTAACTGGACACTTGGAGGCACAGAATGCTCTTTTCCAGATTCTAGGACAGCTCTGAGAGATAGATTAAGGATCAATAAGACGTTTTGGAAATACTGGGACAATTCTCTGAGAGCTTCCCCGCAGTCCTGATCTCACATTCACATTAAATGGGAAGTTTGTCCTCTAAATCTGACACGTTTTCAAAGGGAGCAGTTTATTCTAGGGGGCTCACATGCATGTCAGCATCCACTAACAATTCTTCTGCCTACAAAAAGCAACAGCCTATGGGGTGTAACTCTGGTTCTTGCCTGCAGTTCTATATCCATTAATAAAGCAATCATATTTCTTTTGAAATGAATGTGTCTGTGTGACTTCTCCACTGAAGAATGGCAAGTAATACGAGAGGGCCACAATTATATGGGAGCTGGCATGGTGCTCTGTGTGAAGTAACCATGTCACACCTTAGGATTTCAATCCACAATCTTCCTCTTTGAGTTGCCTACAGTATGTGAAGCAAGTTTGTGTTTCTCTTTTAAGTTTGAAATGTTATTTAAATGACTAGCGCATCCAACTAAATGATTGAGTTCCATTCTTCCAAATCTCATAAGAAGCATTTAAAAGAAGTAGTGTACATCAGCGATGCAAAATTGTCAAGGACAAAAAAAACCCATCAAACCTCTTTAAAAACCACACCATAACCTGACGATTCAAAAAGAATGTGCTTTTTTAGAAGATTAACCAAATATATATAAAATAAACAATATTTTAAGTTAATCCTTATTCACATTGACAAATAGATCTGAGAAGCATGGGGGCAATTCTAAAAATTGGACCAAAAATTGCAGTAAGCAGGAAACCACTGATTGCAGTGATTGTAAAGTTTTGATTGTTTCTTTTGTTACTTAGAAAGGTTCTTTTATTACCATCCTATTCCATTTTGTGGTTTTTGTGCATGAAGATTTTAATTTTAACATTTATTCTTTTCCTTGTTTCATTTTGTGCCCTGATTTTTTTTTTTTTACGTCTTGTTTATTTCTTGAATAGACACAATTTTGAACACTGTTCCCATTCGTGTCTTGCAATCACTATAACATATGGCAAAAGTATAAATATGACATCATTTGGTGATGTCGGTATCCCTCAGTGGATATTCTCTGCAACCTTAGCATTAGTTAGCTTTTGTTACAAGTAAGCACTGAGTTAGCTATTGTTTCCTTTTGGCTTTTTTTTGTTTATTAACCTTGTGTCCTTTGGTTTTGACATTCTCATCATTCTTTTCTTCTTTTCCAGTTTTGTGCTCGGCCTTTAACGATTACTTCGGCCTTTCATCTCTTCTTATGCTAATAACAATGATTCTTTAGAAAAGCACACGTAAAAAAAGGGCAAGGATTATTTTAGAATTTTAATAATTAATCAATAAGTTCAAATAACTGGTCAATTAGAAGGTGGGTCTTCAAAATGCTTTTAAAGAGGTTAGCAGAAAGTGAAAAAGGAAGTAAAACAAGAAAAAACAAAACTGTGAAAACAAACAAGGAATATGTGTTATTGGAGTTTATGCATGGCCACTAATACACACTGTTCTGTTTTAAGGAATGTGATGGTGATTTCTTTATTATGCCACCACAGGTATAACATCACATTCCATTTCCATCATAAAACACACAAGTGCAATACAAAAGTGTCAAGCCTTTTAATCCTTTGTAAGAGTGTCAGGTAATTTCAACAAAATGTGGATCAATTGCTGTCACACTATTATTGCCAGCCCAAACATATTTTAAAATAATGGACATACCTAAAGCCTGAAGGCATGGCAATTTATCACATTTGGTTTCTTCACAGTGCCTGTCACTTGTGCCTTTACATCTGCAATCTTTTCTTTCAGTGTAATTATCTCCTGCACTGCTTGCTAGGTTTCACTACCCAAGAAATGTTTTCTTTGGTCACCAGCTCCCCTATTTAAATGGAATGCTGTAAGTTTTTCAAGGTTCTAATGGCCACCTCAATGTCTGTTGATGTTGGTCATGCCAATGAACCTCAAGCACAAACACATTCCAAATACTTGATAACTCGATCTAATATAATTTCCCACTCACCTGCCAAAATGCTGTTCTTTCTTATGAAATGCTATCTTTTATTTGCACTAGAGGAATGCTGAGGTTGCCACAACAGCTACTTTCATGCTAATGGAGAACAGTTTCCAGTCTTCACACATTTTGTATTATGATAGCCACTTTAATTAAGAGAATTAAAAACATTGAATTCTTTTAAACATAAAACCTGGGGTGTAAAATTTCTGATTTGAAAGATAAGTTTGCTGTTTTTGATTTGAAAGTATTTTTTTAACAATTTGAGAATACGCTTATTTGCCGTGGAACTGTATTTTGTAAAATGAAACTGGATTTTCAAACAGAAAAATGTAATGTTCTTCCTAGTAACTTATGTTTTCAATGTGCCAGCAGAGCGCAGCAATAAACAAACCAGTTTCAAATAAGTTAAATTTTCCATTGTATACTTTGTCACCTGGGTGGCTTTCACACTTTAGCACAATAGCTATAAAATAAATCTACCAGTAAATTAAACGAAGATCCACCTTAAAAAGTGATAATTGTCTGTGGGTCTGTCTATATGTAGGTCCAGTTGCTACGTCACTATTATCAAACAGGTGGCAAATCTCAAACATTAGCACTGTTTTTATAAATCCAGTGCCAAACAGTATATAACACTGACATAGCAACTGGATGGACGCACTGCACTGCAAACATTAATGCTGACTACATCCAACAGAGAGTAACTACTGGACAGACAGAAATCAGCTTATCCGTCTTAATAGAAGGAAAAATGTCTGTGTGTTTGTGTATCTGTTTGTCCATTTGGTTGCTATGTCCCTGTCATTCCAACATATGGTGCATCACAAACCTTTGCAGTAATAAAAAGCATTGCATTTGGCAATCCAAAAGATGGTGCATAACATTTTATTACTAAAATGTTTGTAGTGTACCACCTGTTGGAATGACAAATGCAATACATTTTATTACTACATACATTCCAATAGGCGGTGCACTGCAAATATTAACATTGTGGTCTGCATTGAGTCTTAGATGGGTAGCACAGCTAGTAATAGTAATACATTAACACGAATTGGAGGAGACTCAAATGTGTCAAAAAACACAAGTACAGTGTAATAGACAACAATTACCAAATACACTCCTTTGTTACTATTACTACTACAGTACCTTCATTATTTTGTTAATTTTTATGATAACTTCTTCCAAGAAAAAAGCAAATTTAATGAATGCCAAAACTGGATAGCAAACATTGAAGAACACTTGCCTTCTAACTGCCTGTGTTTTAACTTGTCATGGAGTTGTATTGTAATACCAATGGCAGCTTAAACAATGATTCACAACAGAAGGTAGGACCAGAGTCTCCTCTACATTAAACAAAAGTGCTTCATTAGTAGAGCATACAGCACATGTGTGTATGTTTACTCATAACCTTTGCCATCTAATTGAGTGGAATAAAAGACAGCTAATACCAAACCCTTGCCAATTCTGTGTAGAATAGCAGAAAATGCCACATTTAGAATCATGATGTCTTTCTTTTAATTCACTTATTTAGAATGAACAAAGTGAAATATTTACCCTGCCATTACTCACATTTAACGTTCCTTTTTTTTTAATTTACCTCAGCCAGCTTGGTAATTACCAAATGACTTACAGTAGTTAAACAATGCCTTCTGTGTTCCTCCTTTGCTCAGGTACCGCAGCTTAAAGCAGTTCAACGTGGATATTTGTCAGACCTGTTTTCTCACGGGCCGAACCACAAAGGGCAAAAAACTGCACTATCCAATCATGGAATACTACACCCCAGTGAGTATATCACTTCAAAGTTATAATTATGTGTTAACATAATATAATGTTTTTTAACAGAGGGAAAAATGTTTTTAGCTGCACAAATACATTTCAGTTCACCAATTGCATTTTAAAATTTCGCATTAATGGATTCAGCCAGCTTATGGGACAAACCGCATCCTGGAAAATGAATTTGCAGTCAGGCCTCTACATGTGATTTTTATTGAGGCTATATCACTGCTTTATTTATCCTATTGGATATTATAATCACCTAACACACAAAAAATATTTTGCCATTTCTTTTGTTTGTGAGTTCCATCTGACCACAGTCTGGGACTTTAAAAAGAGAGCTTTCTGAACAGCACTGTCCGTGACCATACAGTGATTGTATCCTAAATTGGTGTCTCCCTCAAACCGCATACTTCACAGTTCTTTTGGGGAGTTAAACACATTACGTTAGACACCCAGAGATTCTGTGTCTATTGGCTAAGTGCTCCGGGAGTAGTAGGTGACCAGCTGTCTTCTGACTGTTTGTAATGCTTTATGTAGCAGTATCTGTGAGGAGGTTTGTATTAAATATGATTGGTAGAGTTCTTAGGGCAGGATCAACTTTAAAAGCCAACAAACACCCAGTTGGAGATCACCCTTCCGTTTAATTATAGCAGCCTATCTTGAAGTCATAAGTAAATGTACATAACTTCAGTATGTTTTTCAGTTTACTGTTTGTTCTACAATGGTGGTGTCATCAACAAATTTAATGATGAAGTTAGGGCTGTGTCTGGCCACACATTCAGAGGTGAACAAAGAGTACAGAAGGGAGCTCACAACATACCCCTGTGGAGTTCCTGCATTGAGGGTCAGCATGGAGGATATGATGCTGCATTTCCTCATATGCTAAGGTCTGTGGTTTAAGAATTCCAAAATCTAACTGCAGTAGGTGGCACTGAGTCCTACACTGAGGAGTATGATGGCCAGCTTTGGTAGTACAACACTATAAAATGCTGAGCTGCTGTCGATAAACAGGACTCTGGCATAGCAGTTGTTATTATCTAGATGTGCCAGGATAGTATGGAGCGCAAAGGTGCTGGGCATCCTCTGTGGATTGGTTCTGATAATGTGCAGATTGGAGATGGTCCAATGGACAGTTTCTTGCTGCTAGAAAGGAGCTATCACCCAGAATTGCATTGCTGTTTAGAAAGAGTCTTTAAGACAACTGCTCAATCTTGGAAGTTATTTTCTTACGTAAATTTCCAGCATTTCAAAAGTTCTCCTGTGTTTCATATGGCTTTGTTGTTTTAGACATTCAGTCTTTTTTTAGTAGATCTTTCACTTTCCCTATATTAACCTCCTTATTACAGTCAACCCTCGTTTATCGCGGTTAATCCGTTCCAGACTCTGCTGCGATAAATGAATTTCCGTGAAGTAGGATTCTTTATTTATAAATCGAATATTTTCACAGTTAGAGCATAGAAAACCTGTTTACGACATTCTAAATACATTATCTAACATTATTAGAGCCCTCTAGACATGAAATAACACCCTTTAGTCAAATGTTTAAACTGTGCTCCATGACAAGACAGAGATGACAGTTCCGTCTCACAATTAAAAGAATGCAAACATATCTTCCTCTTCAAAGTGTGCGTCAGGAGCAGAGAATGTCAGAGAGAGAGAGAGAGAGAGAGAGAGCGAGAAAAGCAAACAATCAAAAATCAATAGGGCTCTTTGGGCTTTTAAAGCATGAGGCACCGCAGGACAAAGCAGCTACAAGGAAGGCAACAATGTGAAGGTATTTTTTCAGCATTTTTTAGAGGAGTGTCCTTATCCTCTAGGCAAACAGCCTCTGTGTAAACAGCCCCTCTGCTCACACCCCCTCCGTCAGGAGCAGAGAAAGTCAGAGAGAGAGAGAGAGAGAGAGGCAGAGACAAGCAAACAATCAAAAATCAATACGTGCTGTTTGGGCTTTCAATTATGCGAAGCGCCACACGGGAAGCACATCGTATATCATTGAGGAGTTTTATTTAATACTAGCAAAATACCCACGCTTCGCAGCAGAGAAGTAGTGTGTTAAAGAAGTAATGAAAAAGAAAAGGAAACATTTTGAAAATAACGTAACATGATTGTCAATGTAATTGTTTTGTCACTGTTGTGAGTGATGAGTGTTGCTGTCATATATATATATATA
>JANRMT010050518.1:0-13687 GCA_026402145.1 Polypterus bichir lapradei | reverse complement strand
AAAAAAAAAGCTAACCTTTATAATTATCATGCATTTACTGACTGAAATCAAATGTATGTTTTTATTCTAAAATAGTTCAATACATGCAATATTATTTGAAAAAGAAGAGCGTCAGATCGGGTTTGAATGCACGCTGACGCTGTTACAGAAGGAGTCTGCTTATTCAGTGCAGCAGTTTCAACACACAGTACATGCAATATTATTTGAAAACGAACAGCGTCAGATTGGGCGCATATTCAAACCCGATCTGACGCTGTTTGTTTTCAAATAATATTGCATTAGTGCGATGATGTTTTTACATATATTGTCTCTTTCATTCATCTTGCGGTTTGTAAGTTTGTCAGTGACCGTGTGTTTTTTCCCCGATCTTGCCAGTTCGCACATGTTGCTGTATGGTGGTGTTTCTTTTGTACTCCAGGACATGCAGAAGACAGAATAGTACAGAGCAGTAAGTTCAGCGCTATATGCAATCAGACAGACAGACAGGCAGAGAAGGCACTAGATATATAAATAAACAGGGAAGGCATTGTATAATAGATATATAAAAAACAGCTAAGGGGATAGATATATAGATAGGTAGGAAGGAAAGGCACTATATGATAGGCAGACAGGGAAGCTCCTATATAATAATAAAATTACTGTTATTACTATATAGATAGACAGGGAGTTCAGGCAGACAGAACAGCGAAGGTTAAAAATAAATAAATTTTCTCCCTAGCGGAGATTCGAACTCAGATCTCTTGAGGTACAGCAAGTCTGCTGTGCTCTAAGTGACGAAATCTTACCAGCGCACCATGGAAGCTGTTGTAAATGTCAAGAACCTTTTATGAAAGTGTATTTGCTCTTTGGCTGTCAGGCTTCACACATTTTATAGTTTATGTCTACATTTTGTGACATTTATTACTAAAATATGAAAAAGTTTCTTTTTTAATATTGTGTTTACACAGATTACTGTAGAAACGGAACACACATGAAATGCGTGTGTTCCAAATAACAATCTATTATTTCCACTCTAAAACTCCACTTCACTCCCAGAAAATCGAGGCATGAGCTCGGAGAAGTTCGTGCACGTTCTGAGTTAGTGGGGGGATGGAATAGCCGGCTGCTTGCAGTTTGTTTTTATCGGCACATTTACAGGACAAAGGAGGCTGGCGGAGAGGTGAGAGCGGTTTTAAGAAGCGATTTAAGGTGGGACGGATCTACGAGTTTTTTCGTAGGCTCTGGTAATTCTAGTGTTAAGGGATGCATACAAGCACGTTGGGGCCACACAAACTACGGAGTACGATTTTGAGTTGCTGCAATAAAATTTCGTCAAAATGGACTAGCCTGCCGCATCATCTTTTCACTTAGATTTTCGGGGTGTCTTTGAATTCAGCCCTCTGTAGTATGATCATTTTCATTTCCATCAAAAGATGTGGCATCCTTTCGTTCATAACACATTACCCAGTCCAAATCAGTATAGATATCCAGCATGATTTTTTTTCCCCATTAAGATCTGATGTGTTTTCAAAGTGATCCTTTAATTTTTTTCAGCAGTGTGTGTGTGTGTATATATATATATATATATATATATATATACACACACTAAACGTGTCTCTGATATCATTAAGTTTGAAGCTTTATTATTGGTTTCAAATATCTTTGTAAAAGATTATATTCAATGCTGTTTAAATTTCATCATGATTTGATGCTGCCTGCATTAAACAATTAAATGGTGACACATTTAATATTTAAACATAATAATGCAAACAGTTCTTGTAAACTAAAATTTGTCTCTCTTCTGACAATTCACAAAAATTTATTGCTATAAAAATTCATTATTTTCAATAAGACAAAGAAATTCACTGTTAGGCATCTCTGCAGTCACCTGCCCATGTTAGAATGCTGATATAAAATGTATTTGGAAACCAACATAGAGTTTGCATTTACAAATAACCCCTATTTCTATTTAAATTCTAAGGTTGAATGTATGCATTTTAAGATAATTGTTAATAGTACATTTTACTAGTAGGGCGTTTAGATTATTCATAAACAATCTTAAAAACAATCAATACGACTTAACAATAGCTCAAAAAATCAAGGGGAATATTCAACTTACTTGTTGTACGCAGACTGTAGCCATTGTAGGCTCCCTACAAAAACATGACTTCAGGTACCCAAGGATTTCCTCTACACACTAAAGAACATGTGAATAATAAAATAACTAAAATAGGTGAACTTTAATAACATTCTTAGTTTAAAAAATAGCTGTAGTGAAGCAAAATGAGCAAGGCACCTTCATTATCTATGAAAATACAGAGAAAAATAATTCATGTTCTAAACCTGCTTATTTCTAAAAAAGTTTTGGTCTCACATAATCCCTATCAGCAGCATCTGGACAAGGCAGGAACTAACCCTGGAATTAGGCTCTACTACTCATCACAATGACTTCCAATTTTGAAAAGGCTAAAAGTCATTAAGAAGAGAATAATTCCAAAAACAGTCATAATTCTAATCCATAAACAATAATTAACATTAAATTGCAAATAAAACAGGCAGTACACTTTAAATATGTTAACAATTGTGGAATCCGGCTGGGGCTGGAGCCCGGCCGGGACGCCCAGGAGGACTGGAGGAGGGCTTGTGCCTCCTCCAGACCGCGAGGGGGCGTCCGCCCTGGTTATGTTGGGGGCCTCGGGTAAAGGGCTTGGAAGCCCAGCCCTGTAGGGACCCGTGGCCACCGCCAGGCGGCGCCCCGGTGCCTGTAGAAGTCTGGAGCCCAGCACTTCCGCCACACCAGGAAGTGCTGGGGGGAAGAAGACAGGGGACACCCGGAGGGCTTCTGGGTGCGCAGCCGGCATTTCCGCCACACTGGGACGTGTCTTCAGAGGAGTGCCGGGGAGCAGCTGGAGCCCATCCGGGTTCCTATTTAAGGGGCCGCCTCCCTCCAGTCATTGGTGGATGTCGGGTGGAAGTGGACAGAGCTGGAGAGAGAACTGGAGGCGGCCAGGAGAAAGGCATTGGAACTGTGAGGCCTGGACTTTGGGGAATCGGTGCAAGAGGCACTGGGGTTTGTGGTGCACGTGACTAACTTTGTAAATAGTGTAAATAAACAAATGTGTGGTGAACTGAAGATGTCCATCTGTGTGTGTCCGGGCCAACGTCCACACAATACAATTAGCATTCTTGTTTTCATTATATAAAGTATTAAATAATAAAACTCTTAATCAAAATTATTTTTGCATACAATCCTTATTACAAAGCAGTACAAAGCAATTCATTATACAATGATAACAGCAACAAAGTTAATTATACTATTACTAAATGTATTATTTAGTGAGAATTAGGAATAATGTGGCTTTGACTATTACATAATAACTGTTTTTATTGCATACATTAAATAGTTTGTCAATTTGTGATTTACCATTTTAAAAGAGACTTCTGCACATTACCACTGGTCATGTTTCGGTTTTAAAACTTATATTAATAATGTATTTGGAAATTCATGTGTTGCATGTTAGTGCACTTTTTTGTCTTTCTGATGCTTTATATTAAGTTGCTTTCTATGAAAGATGCTATATAAAAAAGATCAATTAAAACTAATAAAAATGGCAAAAAAAGACTTGGAAATATTCATATACACATTCCTACCTTTCCAATATCCTGTAGGGTTGCAAGCTCCAGTAGCTGAGACAGGACATCTAAAGCTGCACGCAGAAAGCTACTGAACTTTTCATTATTATTTTGAAGATCCAAGGTTACCTTAGAACATAAAATCCATTAACAATTATAATTTATGATTCTACTACTAAATGACAATACAGTTGACAGAGATAGAAGGTCTAGGTAAAGCATGCCTGGTGACCAAATTGTGAACTAAATCTAACAAGTATTAAATCAGGAGAGTAAGACTTTCTTTGCAATGTGAGAAGAATTACTTCTAGATACACTATGATGAAATGGAATTCTCTGTAGATCAGTGAATTCCCAGTTGCTATATTTATGTCAACCTAAAGACACACATACATATTTTGTAAATTTATATCATGCAGTTCTGCATTAACTTGCTTTTACTAAAAGAAGGCAAGTGATATTTGCTTGCTTGTGGCCAAAGGAACTGTTATAAATAAAAGGGTATTTTTATACAATTTATTCATTAATTTTCAAAAAAGTAATGTTCTAAGATTGCAAAAATATCTGACACAGCAACAATTATATCTAAAGAGGGATGAACCCAATATACTACAATGCTGCCTAGGGTTACGACAATACCTCTGGATGAATCATCTGAGGGTTCACTAAGACATTACAGACACTGTGCTGTTTCAGACAGCAAAAACTGAGAAATTAAAAGCAAGCTAAATGTATTTTTTTTTCAATGCCATAACCTTTTTGTCAGTGCCGGTTCAGGGGTACATGGCGCCATTAGGTAGTGTAGGGTGCAGGCTGTCATTGTAGACCAGTGTGCATTCATTTATATGTATGATAATGAAGAGCTGGGCTTTGCCCCTTGGAGACTGGAAAGCGTCCATATTTGTATATGATTTAAGGTTAGGGGGGGTGCAAAAGTACATGGACCTGTGAAAGATAGGAGTGTGAAAATGAAAAGTCTTTAGATAAAGGCTTTTTTTGCAGTTCAGTTCTGTTCTCTGCATTGCACCCTGTGCTACTTGGCTATATGCTAATCATACTGCAAACCCAAATTGGATTAAGTAAGTTTGAAATTGGATATGAACAGTAACCCAGTCACATGGGATGCACAAACCAGAGTGTTTCTTCATGCTGGTCCCAAACACTGATAAATAGGAAGGGTTACATCAAGAAGGGCATCCAGTGTAAACTTTTGTCTGATAGATACGTGGACAACAATTTCCATACTGGATCGGTCTAGGCCCAGGTTAACAACAGCTGCCACCAGTGCTGTTAGCCAACGGGGTGCTGGCAGAAATTGGGCTACTGTTGGCTGAAAAAGAAAGGGGGGGGGGAGAAATTTGTGTCCAGAGGCAGGA
The DNA here is from genome assembly GCA_026402145.1 of Polypterus bichir lapradei. Lineage (NCBI taxonomy): Eukaryota > Metazoa > Chordata > Cladistia > Polypteriformes > Polypteridae > Polypterus > Polypterus bichir. The sequence continues at coordinate 8,699 of JANRMT010050518.1, read as the reverse complement.
AGAGGAGAGGAAGGTAAAATGAATGGAAGTGAGGGTAGGAACTTTGAATGCTGGCAGTATGTGTGGTAAAGGGAGAGAGTTAGCTGATATGATATGATGGAGAGAAGGAAGGTTGATATAGTGTGTGTGCAAGAGACCATATGGAAGGGGAGCAAGGCCAGGTGCACTGGAGGCAGGTTCAAACTGTTCTACCATGGTGTGGATGGGAGGTGCAATGGGGTAAGGGTTATCCTGATGGAACAGTTTGTCAAGAGTTGTTTGGAGGTGAAAAGAATGTCGAATAGGGTTGCGATTATGAAGCCAGAAACTGAAGGTGTGATGATGAATGTTGTTAGCACAAATGCCCCGCAAGTTCGGTGTGCAATGGATAAGAAAGAAGATTTCTGGAATGAGTTGGATAAAGTGATAGACAGTGTCCCAAAGGACAGAGAGTGGTGATCAAAGCAGATTTCAATAGACATTTTGGTGAAGGGAACAGAGGACATGAGGAGGTGATGGGTAGGTGTAGTGTCAAGGACAGAGATGCAGAAGGTTAGATGGTAGTGGATTCTGCAAAAAGGATGGACATGGCTATGGTAAAAACTTATTTTAAAAAGAAGGAAGAACACAGGGTGACACACAAAAGTGGTGGAAGATGGACACAGGTAGATTATATCCCATGCAGAAGGGTCAGTCTAAAGGTGATTGCAAAATACAAAGTGGTGGGAGGGGAAAAGCGTAGTTAGGCAGCATAGGATGGTCGTCTGAAGGAAAATGTTGGATATCAAGAACAGCAGGAGAGTGAGGGCAGGGCCATGGATCAAATGGTGGAAGTTGAAAAGGGAAGACTGTAAGGTTGAGTTCAGGGAAGAGGTAAGACAGGCACTGGGTGTCAGTGAAGAGTTACCACATAGCTGGGCAACTACAACAGAAGAGGTAAGGGAGACAGAAGGGTGCTTGGTGTGACATCTGGACACAGGAAGGAGAACAAAGAAACCTGGTGGTGGAATGTACAGAGGAAGAAGTTGGCAAAGAAGAAGTGAGACAGTCAGAGAGATGCAGAAAGTAGACTGGAGTACAAGGAGATGAGGCGTAAGGTGAAGCGCGAGGTGGCGAAGGCTAAAGAAAAGGCGTATTAATGAGTTTAATGAGAGGTTGGACACTAAGGAGGGAGAAAAGGACCTGTATTGATTGACAGAGATAGAGGAACAAAGCTGGGAAAGAAGTGTAGCAGGTTAAGGAAAAAAGACACGGTACCCGTAAACTCCACCCAGAATGCTACAACTTGAGCTATTTGTTTTTGGTCCTGATAAAAAATAAAGATGGAAATGTGATCACAAGCAAAGAGCAATGTGTTGAGCAGATGGAAAGAGTACTGAGAGGCTGATGAATGAAGAGAATGAGATGAAGAGAAGGATGGATGATGTGGAGATAGTGAATAAGGAAGTACAATGGATTAGCAAGGAGGAAGTAAGGACAGCTATGAAGAGGATGAAGAATGGAAAGAATGTGTGGAAGCATGAAAGTGTTCAGGACAGATGGCAGTGGAGTTTTTAACCAGGTTGTTTAACGTGATCTTGGAAAGTGAGAGGATGCCTAAGGAGAAAAAAAGAAGTGCAGTAGTATCAATTTTTAAGAATAAGCAGAGCTGTAGTAAGTACAGAGGGATAAAACTGATGAGCCACAGCATGAAGTTATGGGAAAAAGTAGTGGAAGCTAGGTTAAGAAAGAAGGTGATGATTAGTGAGTAGCAATATGGTTTCATGCCAGGAAAAAGCACTATTGATGTGTTGTTTGCTCTGAGGGTGTTGCTGGAGAAGTATTGAGAAGGACAGAAGGAGTTGTATTGTATCTTTGTTGACTTAAGAGAAAATGTATGACAGAGTGCCTAGAGAGGAGTTGTGGTACTGTATGAGGAAGTCAGGATTGGCAGAGAAGTAAGAAAGAGTGGCACAGGTGTATGTGGAAAGTGTGACAATGTTGAGGTCTGCGGTAGGAGTGACAGATGCATTCAAGGTAGAGGTAGGATTACATCAGGGATCAGTTCTGAGCTGTTCTTATTTGCAATGGTGATGGATAAGTTGACAGTTTAGACAGGAGTCTCCGTTGACTATGATGTTTGTGGATGACATTATGATCTGTAGAGAGAGTAGGGAGCAAGCTGAAGAGTAGGGAGTAGGGAGCAGGCTGCAAAAACCTCAAGTAAACTTTTTCACGTTGTTATTATGTGGTGTTGTGTGTAGAATTCTGAGCAAAAAATGAATTTAATCCATTTTGGAGTAAGGCTGTAACATAACAAAATGTGGAAAAAGTGATGCGCTATGAATACTTTCCAGATGCACCGTATATTCTAGAGAGGAAAGGAATGAAGGTCAGTAGGAACAAGACAGAATAAATATGTGCGAATGAGAGGGAGGTCAGTGGAATGGTGAGGATGCAGGGAGTAGAGTTGGTAAAGGTGGATGAGTTTAATTACTTGGGATCAACAGTACAGAGTAATGGGGGAGTGTGGAAGAGAGGTAAAGAAGACAGTGCGGGCAGGGTAAGGAAGAGTGCCAGGAGTGATTTGTGATAGATGGGTATCAGCAAGAGTGAAAGGAAATGACTACATAATGGCAGTGAGACCAGCTCTGTCATAGGGGTTGGAGATGGTGGCACTGACCAAAAAACAGGAGACAGAGCTGGAGGTGGCAGAGTTAAAGACGTTAAAGTTTGCAATGGGTGTGACAAGGATGGACAGGATTGGAAATGAGTACATTACAAGGTCAGCTCAGTGTGGACGGTTGGGAGATAAAGCTAGAGAGACGAGAGTGCATTGGTTTGGAAGTCAATACAGCTTATTATCCAAAGAACACCATACCTACAGTAAAGCATGGAGGTGGTAGCATCCTGTTGTGGAGGTGTTTCTAAGAAGCAGGGACTGGAGCCCTTTTCAAGAAAGAAGGAAAAATTGATGGGGCAAAATGCCATCAAATTCTGAAGGCAGGAAAACCTGCTGCCCTTAGCCAGAAAGTTGTCAATGGAAATAAAGTTCACCTTCTAACATGACAATAACCCGAAGCACACAGTAAAATTGACCACATGGTGGCTTAAAGATAAAAAGGTGAATGACCTTGCATGACCTAGTCAGAGCCCAGACTTAAACACTATTGAAAAATTATGGCATGACTGCAGTCCACCAGTAGTCACCATCCAATCTGACTGAGCTTGAACAGTTCTGTAAAGAAAAGTGGGAAATATTGCAGTCTAGATTTGCAAAGACCATTGAGAAGTATCCCAACACACTCATGGCTATAATCAAAGCAAAAGGAGGTTCCTCAAAGTACTGACACAGGGGGGTGATCTTTTAACTATCTCAGTGATTCTGTTTTTTCATTTATTTTTTAATTTGCTATTATATTTTCACTTGGCTTTTTAAGTTGCATTGAGTAAATATAACTGGAGAAATATTTTTGTGTGTGTGTGACTTCATTTCAGGCTGCAAAGCAACAAAATGTGAATATTTTAAGGGTGAAGTTCTTTTTTATATCCGCTGTATATAATACACATATGCAAAAATGTAATAAGATATTAAATTATTTAAAACTATTTTAAAAACAAAGTGTGATGAAATTACATTTAAAAGCCTTAATATACAACAAAACTTGTAATGATCAGGCTACAGCACAGCCAAAACACAGACAGGTATGCAGATAACAACTGCTTAGAGCACTTGGTGGGGGTAGGGTAGGCAGAGGAGAGAACATACGTACACACTCTTTGTGCAGAGCTTGTATGTGTATGCTTGAAGGCAGACTAACACATCATCAAGGGTTGGGTCCGATCCTTAATTTGAAGTTGCTAGGAAAAACCCTGCCACCCCCATCCCAAACACACACAAATAAACTGTATTTGGCATAACTGGTTTTAGAAATAATGTCTTTGACATATACATTACAACTTGTCTTGATGCTACTTTCTTAAACTCAACAATTTTTTTGAACCCAAAAAAATTAGTCTTATTGCTGAATAGAGCAGGAACTCATTCTGACAGCATCAAGAACAAATGAAGGCAGAAAAATATTGTGTAATCACATATTGGAATCTGGCCAATATATTCAGGAAAAATCTGCTGTGGAGTTAACATAGTAATAATAATGATGAAACATTTTGATACCCCAGTGTTTTTATTTACTGAGTTAATTCTTTCTGGGCGTATGGCTCGCAGGTGATCTGGCATACCTTGGTTCATGTTCATCATGTGAAATACCTCATGGCAATTGTGGGTGTCCTTTTGGATGAAAACTTGTAGAACATATGATAAATTAGGTATACTGAATGTTATCAATTTAAAATATGCAAATTTTTGGCATATAAATTGCATTACTCACAGATACCAAAAAAAAAACAAAAAAAAAACACTCTGACATATGGCATAATCGCACTCAAATGCTATCTGTCAAACACTACCGAAGTTTTGGTTTAACTGATTGTTTTCCTTAATAAAACCTCTTTTAAATCATGCACTGATCCACCACTGGTCATTGTATACTACTCCTGACAACTGAGAATTGTCCTCTCAGAAGTACTGCCATGGGATGACTTGCCCATTTATATGGAAGACAAGCTACATGAACTGGGAACCAAACATGGCTAGCTTATGCTTATTAGTATCACTTTATCAGCCATCAACATTATACTGTTAATGCTCATTGAGAAAATGCTGAACAGAGGTAAAAGGGGTGCAAGTACAGATGGAGCCACGTCAAATAGCCGCGGCCGTGTGAATGGCGTGTGAATGGCGTGCGGCTGCCCTATGCATGCCGTGATCCCCCCCTCCCTCTACTGACAGAAGGCATGTCAAGATCTCACAGTAAACACGCCCATTCATGCCCTATTTATTCATTTACCTGGTTCCACCACTAGATGGCGCTTTGTTCTCAAGAACACGTTAACACACGCCAGCAATTTAGCTGCGCTGAGTTGCAATCACGTGATTTTAACAACCCACCCCCTCCCCCGCCGAACTGACGCTACCAAACTGCACTACAGAGATTAAGATGGCGGCTTAACACTAGAATTACCAGAGCCTACGAAAAAACTCGTAGATCCATCCCACCTTAAATCGCTTCTTAAAACCGTTCTCACCTCTCCGCCAGCGTCTTTTGTTAATCTAAATGTGCTGATAAAGAAAAGTTGCAAGTAGCCGGCTATTCCATCCCCCCACCGACTTAGAAAGTGCACAAACTTCTCCCAGCTCATGCCTTGATTGATTGTCTGGGAGTGAAGTGGAGTTTTAGAGTGGAAATAATAGATCATTATTTGGAATACACGTATTTCACGTGTGTTCCGTTTCTACAGTAATCCGTGTAAACACATTTTTAAAACAGAAACGTTTTTCATATTGTAGTAGTAAATGACAAAATGTAAGCATAAACTATATAATGTATGAAGCCTGAAGTCCAAATATCAAACACATTTACAAAAGGTACAAATATAACAGAACAAGTATGCTTTTATTCAAAAATATAATTGCAGAAAAAAAGCCACCTTAGCATGCCACATTGACACATACTTACTACAACTGCCACGGTAGCATAATGGTATCAGTCACTAACTAGTATTCAGTTTTGAGACGTAAACTGCTGTTATTCTTACTATTTTATAATAAAAACATACATTTGATTTCAGTGTGTAACTGCCGGTGTAATTATGATACTTGTAAAGGTTAGTTTTTTTTATTCACTTTTCATTCTCTCGGTCGTGTTCAGGATCCTTCCCAGGGGGCCCCCCCCCCCCCTCTCGCATAAAGATGTGCTTTAGCTCTGCAGCATATTTGTGACTGCATTCTCGTACCAATGCTTGCGAACTGAAGAGCCTGCGTGTACTTTTCGTGGCATTACACGTCTATTTTTTTGAGCATGCCTGTGTCACTCAAACACAGGAACATATGTTGGTGTGCAAGAATAACAAAACAAGTGCACTTTTATTCTAGACTATACGTGAAGAAAAAATAAAGCAAGTTACAGTAGGCGGTTGATACGACAGCTTGCGTGGTGCAATGCTAAGAACTGCTGATTTTCGATCCGTGCTATATAAAATCATCCCATTCAAATATTAACAATTCCCACACACCCTTCCTACATTCACGACATGTGTACTTGTTGCAGTGTACACATCTCTGTGCTATGGTTCCTATTACACTGAATGAGCACCTGACATTGTACTTTCTTCCCTATACAAACAACATTCGAGCTATATCGCGTCTCCAAATAAATCACATTTGAGTTATAGCGCGTCTTTATGTGAAAAAAAGCAGTGTTGATGGGGGATCGTGGACGCGACTGAGAGAATGGAACTGAATTAAAAAAAAAGCTAACCTTTATAATTATCATGCATTTACTGACTGAAATCAAATGTATGTTTTTATTCTAAAATAGTTCAATACATGCAATATTATTTGAAAAAGAAGAGCGTCAGATCGGGTTTGAATGCACGCTGACGCTGTTACAGAAGGAGTCTGCTTATTCAGTGCAGCAGTTTCAACACACAGTACATGCAATATTATTTGAAAACGAACAGCGTCAGATTGGGCGCATATTCAAACCCGATCTGACGCTGTTTGTTTTCAAATAATATTGCATTAGTGCGATGATGTTTTTACATATATTGTCTCTTTCATTCATCTTGCGGTTTGTAAGTTTGTCAGTGACCGTGTGTTTTTTCCCCGATCTTGCCAGTTCGCACATGTTGCTGTATGGTGGTGTTTCTTTTGTACTCCAGGACATGCAGAAGACAGAATAGTACAGAGCAGTAAGTTCAGCGCTATATGCAATCAGACAGACAGACAGGCAGAGAAGGCACTAGATATATAAATAAACAGGGAAGGCATTGTATAATAGATATATAAAAAACAGCTAAGGGGATAGATATATAGATAGGTAGGAAGGAAAGGCACTATATGATAGGCAGACAGGGAAGCTCCTATATAATAATAAAATTACTGTTATTACTATATAGATAGACAGGGAGTTCAGGCAGACAGAACAGCGAAGGTTAAAAATAAATAAATTTTCTCCCTAGCGGAGATTCGAACTCAGATCTCTTGAGGTACAGCAAGTCTGCTGTGCTCTAAGTGACGAAATCTTACCAGCGCACCATGGAAGCTGTTGTAAATGTCAAGAACCTTTTATGAAAGTGTATTTGCTCTTTGGCTGTCAGGCTTCACACATTTTATAGTTTATGTCTACATTTTGTGACATTTATTACTAAAATATGAAAAAGTTTCTTTTTTAATATTGTGTTTACACAGATTACTGTAGAAACGGAACACACATGAAATGCGTGTGTTCCAAATAACAATCTATTATTTCCACTCTAAAACTCCACTTCACTCCCAGAAAATCGAGGCATGAGCTCGGAGAAGTTCGTGCACGTTCTGAGTTAGTGGGGGGATGGAATAGCCGGCTGCTTGCAGTTTGTTTTTATCGGCACATTTACAGGACAAAGGAGGCTGGCGGAGAGGTGAGAGCGGTTTTAAGAAGCGATTTAAGGTGGGACGGATCTACGAGTTTTTTCGTAGGCTCTGGTAATTCTAGTGTTAAGGGATGCATACAAGCACGTTGGGGCCACACAAACTACGGAGTACGATTTTGAGTTGCTGCAATAAAATTTCGTCAAAATGGACTAGCCTGCCGCATCATCTTTTCACTTAGATTTTCGGGGTGTCTTTGAATTCAGCCCTCTGTAGTATGATCATTTTCATTTCCATCAAAAGATGTGGCATCCTTTCGTTCATAACACATTACCCAGTCCAAATCAGTATAGATATCCAGCATGATTTTTTTTCCCCATTAAGATCTGATGTGTTTTCAAAGTGATCCTTTAATTTTTTTCAGCAGTGTGTGTGTGTGTATATATATATATATATATATATATATATACACACACTAAACGTGTCTCTGATATCATTAAGTTTGAAGCTTTATTATTGGTTTCAAATATCTTTGTAAAAGATTATATTCAATGCTGTTTAAATTTCATCATGATTTGATGCTGCCTGCATTAAACAATTAAATGGTGACACATTTAATATTTAAACATAATAATGCAAACAGTTCTTGTAAACTAAAATTTGTCTCTCTTCTGACAATTCACAAAAATTTATTGCTATAAAAATTCATTATTTTCAATAAGACAAAGAAATTCACTGTTAGGCATCTCTGCAGTCACCTGCCCATGTTAGAATGCTGATATAAAATGTATTTGGAAACCAACATAGAGTTTGCATTTACAAATAACCCCTATTTCTATTTAAATTCTAAGGTTGAATGTATGCATTTTAAGATAATTGTTAATAGTACATTTTACTAGTAGGGCGTTTAGATTATTCATAAACAATCTTAAAAACAATCAATACGACTTAACAATAGCTCAAAAAATCAAGGGGAATATTCAACTTACTTGTTGTACGCAGACTGTAGCCATTGTAGGCTCCCTACAAAAACATGACTTCAGGTACCCAAGGATTTCCTCTACACACTAAAGAACATGTGAATAATAAAATAACTAAAATAGGTGAACTTTAATAACATTCTTAGTTTAAAAAATAGCTGTAGTGAAGCAAAATGAGCAAGGCACCTTCATTATCTATGAAAATACAGAGAAAAATAATTCATGTTCTAAACCTGCTTATTTCTAAAAAAGTTTTGGTCTCACATAATCCCTATCAGCAGCATCTG
>JANRMT010050512.1:0-17343 GCA_026402145.1 Polypterus bichir lapradei | reverse complement strand
CCAGGGGTTTCTTGTCAAAAGGTTAAACTAAAACAGAGATCCGAGATACTCCTATTGGAACAGCAACATTTTGTTATAGAGTGTGAGAGGTTTGTCTTGCATTCTAATTCTTAAAGCTCTATCAAACTATTGTTCATTTCAAAGCAAAACGCCACCAATCATTTTGTTTATAACTAAACCTTATAAACCTTCTAAATAGATCCCGGTGCTTGATAATACTTAACCGTAATTGATATCATTAAATGATACTTCTGTGTTTTATTCAGATTTAATATTTTTAATTTGCCTTTTTAAGCTTTATTTAAAAATGAACTCTTTAAGACACGTTCAGACTATTCCAGACTGCGCATGTCAAAAAAAGCTTATTATTTATTTCAAATGTTTTTATACATCACGGCAGTTTTTCAAATTGTAATCACTCCACTTTTTCATGTGGTTATTTACTTCATAGTTAACTTTATTTAATTATTTTGGCACAAATGTCCTTACCATCAAGACTACCAGTCTAGTTCATATTCTAAACTCCAATATTTAATGTTCTTCCTGAATCAGGAGGAACACAAGCCTCACTTTTAGTGCCAGATAAGATTCTAACAATAACCGGCTCATGTTAATTAGCCTCATACTAGCAGATGTTAAATAATGTTTTCCCCAACTCTTTGCAATCCCGTGGAACTGCCTACATAGATGACAGTTTAGCTGATAATATATCGCAGAACACGTAGGTTCTGTTGTAGTGTGCGGTGAGCTTGGGGTGATCCGGTTTTAAGATGTTTTTTAATCTCCTCTGCGACTTAGTATTTGTACATTTTAGTTTGTACTGTCTTATCTTTGTGATAGGGGCGAGTCAATGTTTCATTTTGGAATAATAATGTCTAGCTTAACTCTGCCCCTGACTATGATCCCTGCACAAACCCTGGTCCTTGGACTCGTATTCAAGACGTTTGCAGACACTTGGAATCGCAGTTCAAACTTACATCCCCTTGACCCTGAATGCTCCTAAAACCAAGGAAGCTTTTCACAAACAGAGTGGAAAAGCAGTTTTCAATGATAGTTCAATGATAGACAGTTTTAGTAAAACTTTAATCCTTGTGCGAACTCGTATAATAGATATGATGTAACTAGTCACTAAAAACATTTTCCATCCTGATTGGCCTAACGTGTCCAAAATAAGCCTAATCATCATCAGCCCTGTAGTGTATAGGCTCCTATAACCTATTATAACCGATCTTATTTTCAGGGGATCATAACTGCTGTAAAATGGAAGGCTATTGCCAAGCATTCACAGAATTTCTAAAACGTTGTATTATACAAAGCCCCGTGAGTACCAAAGTGGTTATAACCTGTTGATGAAAATGCTGTTTTAAATTAAAGCCTGAACAAGATAACTGTTTTCTAATCATCATATAAAATGTTTAGTAAATAAAGAGAGACTAAATACAACTTATAACAAAAATGGAACACCGGAGGACGGCTGAATAAACAAGAGAATCTAAGTTAGCTTGAAATGCCGTAGAGTGTTTTACAAACAAAACCCTACACAGTGGTTCTCAAACTCTGGGCGGACCCCACTAGGGGGCGCGAAGTAACAAAAGGGGGACTCGAAGATGTGAAAAAAAAGAAAACAAGAATCGAAAATATGAAAAATACATCTATTGAACCCAAAACAAATGAACTTAAACTACCTTCTGATACAGAAAAATAAATATAGAGATAGATAAATGTTGATACAAGTTAAGTAGGTATAATAAAATATGCAAGTAAAGTGTCATGGGAATAAAATATGATTTTTTCATGATTAGCAGGCCAAAGATTTGGCCATTTGAGAAAAAATAATCGTACATTTGTGTTGTAAGCAGAATCTGAATGACTTGGGCCGGCAACAAAAGATATATGATAGAAGATATCAGATGTCTCCAGTTCCTTTAGGGACTTTATACTGGCTATTATCATTTAAAAGGAGTACAGAAATTAAGTTCTATGCTTTGTTTGGAGTGGATGTGATCAGAAAGGCACTAATGCTTCTAAAGATCCGTCAAGAAAACTGTTGGAAAAATGGGCAGAACTCTTTTGGAAACAAGGATCTTTCTTATAAGGTTTTTAAATCGGACCTTTACAAAGATGCTTTTAGATGTTTTCTAAAGATGCTTTATTTTCATGTTAAAGCAACCGGTCGTTTTACTTGGCTACTGAACATGTATTTTTCACATGTTCACTAACGCTTTAGTGTTTCATTAAGAATTACCTGAATATTTGATCATTAGTTTAAGCAGAAAGAGTAATTAGCTCTGCTATTTTGTGAGCTATACAAGCGTGCTGAGCGGTTGGCTCCCATTTATGAGGTCACTAGCATGAGCTAAAGCTGCTGATCTTAAAAACATGATTTTAGTTCCATGAACTTCAGAGGTGCAAAAAGGGCTTCTGACATCCCCTGCCTCTAGGTAAACCAGCAAACCTCGCTATGGCCTCCTGTGCATTCTTATAAATCTCCGTTTAAATGCACAAGTGTATTTACAGAGTTTTCCTTTGTCAGATGGCTCCTAGGTGATAGAAATGAGCTCAGCAAAAAAATTAAAAATCACTGACCGCAGCAAATCCTAAAACACACGTGGAATCTGTCTCTCTTGTGCGGTGGGGGGTTACTTTTCAAAATAACTTCATTATATTATTCTTACAAAATGAGTAACCTAGAAATTTTATGTATTTTAAGGGACGTCAGGTATGGGATGGCATCTCGACATGTACAGGACCTTGTTCATTAGCCTGGGTGCAAGCCCGTATTAAACCTGAGGCCATGGAAGGAATAGAGAGCTTTTACAGGCAGAAGTGTTCAAAAGAGACACAATGCGTTTGTAGCACGAGACTGCTCCATGTCTTTAAAGGTGATAAATCAAAGTGGAGTTTGTACATGACCTAATCCTAACAAATTCCTGAGACTACCAGCCGATGAGCTCTCCGAGGGTCACCCACCTGGGGGTTGGGTGCTCGAAACGGGCTGGCTCAGTTGTTTGCAAGCGAACTCACAGAGTCCTTGCCCCAAATGGGGTGCTTGCAGAGCCTGACTTTACTTTCTGTGTGTATAGAGAGAGCAGGGGCTGCTTGCAGGGGTCGGCTAAAAGCTGACTGCGTCTGCCACTTGGTTTTTCTCTCTGGGAAATCAGCTTCATTGCTAAAACTGCTTTTTACTGCAGAGTCCGTCACTGGGAAACCTGATTTAGCTGAAGTGTGAAATCGGCCCGTGCTGGAACCATCACCCGTTCCCTGAGCCATGCGGGCCGCTTGCTTCCACAAGATGTTTCCTTAGGGTCAGCTGAAGATACCTGTATTTAAAATGTGGGGTGAGTTTGAATAGAAAAAGGTCTTGTTTTAGATCGATTGTTATACAAATTATATTAAGTAATATACTTACAAATTATACATCCCAGGCTAGATTTTTTTAGACGTCTCAAACATGATTTAAAAGGGAACTACTGCATATTATTTAACTATGTGTGATTTTTAAAGGGCTAAACTAGCAGTTATCTCAAGCTTTACAAGCTAATCTTTAAAAATCCCTTAACTTTAAAAGATCCATCCGTCATGGGCAGAGGTCTGTGCGGTGTTCACACTTTATTTTATTTTATGACACTGTGTATTTGACCTATAATCTTCTCTTGCCTGTCATGGAGCTCTGTCTAATTACCTGAAGTTACAGGAATTGGGAAGTGATGAACTATTTTGGTAAGAATCGTTTTAAGGTCTACATAAGTAAGAGTATAAAGGGGAAAAGTGTCACCCTAGGGCCCTAGCATGACAAAACAAAAATCATAATTGGGCTTTTCTGTTTTTTAACTTTTTAATTAAAAATAGTAAAATGATTTCTAATTATCACCTGTGTAAATAGAAATAATTTTAGTTTTTTGAGTAGACAGAAAATATCAAAGTGTTGCACTAGTGTACCAGTAAGTGCTTTTACATGCCCGTACAAAACTGGGATAAGGTAGAAAACCTGCTTTCTTATAAATATCCGTTGAAATGCACAAGTGTATTTAGAGAGGTTTCTTTTGTCTGATTTTTAGACAGACCCCGGACAATAAGCCCTAAGGTTAAGCTCTGTATATATGTGAACATTTTTGATATTAGCCACCAATCAGCCCAGGCTAGACGTCTCAAACGTGATTTAAAAGGGAACTGCGGCATATTATTTAACTATGTGTGATTTTTAAAGGGCTGAACTAGCAGCTATCTCAAGCTTTACAAGCTAATCTTTAAAAAGCCCTTAACTTTAAAAGTTCCATCCGTCATGTGCAGAGGGTCTGCGCGGTCTCGAACCCGCTGACATATGGGGGTAGGGGAGTTTACCGACAGCTGCTGACAAGCGGGCGATCTCGCAGGGATCACCCAGCGGGAATGGGTGCTCGAAGCACACAACTATGTGAAGGCGATCGCGCTCCACGCTGCAGCAGGGACTGTCTCAGAGAGAGAGAGAGACAGAGCACACAGGCCTGCTTGCAAGGGGGTCTGCTAAAAGCGGGGCTGCTTGATTTCTTTCTGAGAAACCTGCTTCATTGCTAAGAATGTTTTTACTGCAGAGTCTGTCACTGGGAAACCTGATTCAATGTTGGTTGAGGAATTTCTGAGAGATAGAAAAGGAAGGACCTGTAAGTGATAAAGCAAAGATGAGATAGATATTTTAATTGCGTGTTCATATTAAAATCATAGATAGAACTGAAGAAAATGCTTTGCTTTTTGATACAGCACTTTCAGAAGTGCCTGGGAAGTGGTAGGGAGACCGGCCTCTAGGTGCGGCCTGACCCCGCGGGGCCCAGAAACAGGGTGCGATCACGCTGACTGACTCAGACCGTGTCTTTGATCTCACAGTTTGTTATCTGTGTGTGAGATGGATAAAAAGCAGCTTGACTTAGTTTGAAGCAAAGATGAGGACAAAATGCTTCGCTTTTTAGGCTTTTGGCAGGGAAGTGTGGGGGACCGGGCAGTGTGGGGAGGCCGACCGTCAGGTGCTGGGAACGGATGGGAACGTCCTCAGACCGGTGCAGGACGACTTTGGGCTTGTCTGATCTGGTCAGGACACGCCACGGCGTCCTTTCTCTGTTTAGATCCGAATATTGTTGCGGCCAGACCTTGAGTTGCCCAGATAAGGGATGGTCCTAAACTCCCTTAAAAGAGATGAAAAATGACATAAGCAGCTTCAAAGTGCCTTTCTTTACTCCCCGAAGGACCTCAAAAGAATTCCTCAGCGGCGTGGGAGTCATCCTATGAGTTGCACAGCTCAAGGATGCAATCATCCCTGCCGGAACCTAAACTTCACTTTAAAAATGAAGTACAGCTCATGACTTTATGGTCTCAAGGGGGATGGGTGCTCGAAACGACCAGAGAGAGAGCGCTTGGCACGCGGCAGTTAGGGGTGTGAGGGTGAGTTTTACCAGCCCCGTGTCAGCGTTCTGAAAGCTTCAGGAGCCGGCACGCGTGCAGACTTTCCTTTCTGTATGTAGAGAGAGAGCAGGGCCTGTTCGCAGGGTGGTCTGTTAAAAGCTGACTGAGAAATGCTGACATTTGGTCTTTCTCTCTGGGATTCTCTCTAGGATTTTCTGTGAGATGGAAAAGGCATCTTGACTTAGATGAACCAAAGATGAGATAGATATTTTAAATAATAGATACAGGGGTTCTTACCCAAAGCAGGAGAGGCTATAAGGTAGCTCGACCCAGGTACAACGCTGGGATCTAGGGCCTAGATTCCATTTTCCCTGCCAGAGTCTTTACAAAATGCTTGGCTGTTTTATTCCGTCCTTTCAGAAGCGGCTGGGAAGTGTGGGAAGGCTGCCCGTCAGGTACGGCCTGACCCACGGGGACCGAAACAGGGTGCGATCGCACTGGCTGGCTCAGACCGTGTCTTCCAGCTGCTTTGTTGTCTGTGTGAGGGGCAAAAAAGCAGCTTGACTTAGAGAAGCCAAGATGAGATAGATATTTTAATTTCGTGAACGTGCTGGGACTGTTGCAGGGCGACTTTGGGCATGTCTGAGCTGGTCAGGACAGGCCCCGGGCATGTCTGGGCTTGTGCTAGAGAAAGGGCGGGGGTCGAGGCAGCCCCCGGGCCTGTCTGAGCTACTCAGGGCAGGCCCCGGCATGTCTGAGCTTGTCGAGGTAAAGGTTGTCACTTGCCCGGGCTTGTCTTTCGGGAGAGGGGGGCTAGGAAGTGGGTGGGGGCCGGTGGGGAGTTCAAGGAGGGGGTAGACATCCATCAAACTGCCCTTGACAGTTTCCTGGGCAGGCAGGTGGGTGTGGGGTGGGAGCGGGTTCAAACAGCGGTCAGACATCCATCACACGGACCGTTGACAGTTTATTTCACAAAGGCTGTAACATGCCCGGGCTTGTATTTTGGGAGGGGGGGCGGGGGGGAGTTCAACCAGCGGTCAGACATCCATCAAACGGACCTTGACAGTTTTATTTCACCCGGCATGTGCGGGGCGGGTTCAACCAGAGGTCAGGCATCCATCAAACGGACCCTTGACAGTTTATTCGACCAATCAGGAGCCAGGGGCGGGTTCAAGGAGGAGTCGGGGCGGGGACGGGGGGCCCTGGACCAATCCGACGCCGGGGAATTCCGCCGTGACGTCATCAGGAGGCGACGGGGCAGGACTTTCGGTCTTGCATCATCGGGGCGGGACTTCCGGTGTGACGTCATAGGGGGCGGGGCTTAAAGGCCATAAATCATTTTGATTGACAGCTCTAATTGCGATTTTGACAGTATGTGACCGCCTATAACTACTTGTAAAGCACTTTGAGCTACTGTTTGTATGAATATGTGCTATATAAATAAATGTTGTTGTTGTTGTTAAAAATCTTTTCTTTTTTTTTTTTTTTATTGGTCTTATGTAATATGTTAATTTTCTGAATTTTGAGTTTTCATTACCTATAGGCCATAATCAGCAAAATGAAAAGAAATAAACACTTGAAATATATCACTCTGTGTGTAATGAATCTATATAATATATGAGTTTCACTTTTTGAATTGAATTACTGAAATAAATTAACTTTTCTATGATATTATAATTTATTGAGATGCACCTGCATATTTATTGCGGAATTTTTATTGTTAACACTACAGATTAGGTTTGGAAGGAAGGGTTGGCCGGGGAATGAGAAACCACAGAAAACTGAGTGCCACCTGCATGGCTATAGCACCTCTAACCTCTACAACACCGCTAAAACAAAGAAAGTTAAATGATCAAAGGCTATAATCTTTTTGGATAACCAGCATAATATAATGCACATGAGCATGAGGAAAAACAACATGCCACCAATAAATCATTTACTTTAATAGTGCCTTTAATTGAGCACATTTATCACAAGGTTCTTTATGCAATCTATTCCAGGAGCACCAGACTGCAAAAGTAAATGATGCATTCTCATTTAATAAGAGGGAAAATACAACACTAAAAAGAGAGCACAAAAGGCTTTAACACTAAATGGTCCCCCTAAAAAAGCAAACACTATAACATATATGATCACTAGTGAAATGTAACACCAATGACAAGTCCATCCATCCATTATCCAACCCGCTATATCCTAACTACACGGTCACAGGGGTCTGCCGGAGCCAATCCCAGCCAACACAGGGCACAAGGCAGGAAACAAACCCCGGGCAGGGAGCCAGCCCAACGTACGGCACGCACACACACACCCGGGTCTCCTAACTGCGAGGCAGCAGCGCTACCAACTGCACCACCATGCCACCCCAGTGACAAGTATCACTGAAAATATCACAAAATGTCAATGGGATATACAGTGGAACCTCGGTTTGCAAGCATAATTCGTTCCAGAAATGTGCTTGTAATTCAAAGCACTCGTATATCAAAGCGAATTTCCTCATAAGAAATAGTGGAAACTCAGAATTCGTTTCACAACCCACAAATATTTATATAAAAATGATTAATACAAAATATAAAGTAAAAATACATAAAACAAATTAACCTGCACTTTACCTTTGAAAAGAATTGTGGCTGGTGTGAGGGAGACGAGACAGGAGGAGGAGGGATATTGCATAGGACAACTTTCACCATAACTAACGGAATCACTGCTATCTGTTGGCTCACTGGAATCTTTTTCTTTTTTTGCAACTTTAACAAGGAAACCTATCCAATGACAGTTGCCTTTGCCTGAAGAGTCACTACATTTGGACACAAACTTAAAAAAATGCTTTATGCACTGTAAGGTTTCTAAACTCTTTTGGGATTCCCTCCAATGGGACGACACTCGGAAGCAACTGCAAGTCCCAAAGCAACTGCAAGCTCCCAGCGCTGTAGCAATTCGCCATAAAAGAGAATCAGAAAAGATTGCGGTCAAGCTATAAGCACCTGCCGTCAATGGGTGATGCAAGGAACATAATAATTGCAAGAGCACAGTATTACTTAGCCACTAACATGGTCACGACCCTGCCTGATTGCTTGATTGCTGTGTCTCTGCATAAGAGAGCGGTAGATTCCGCTACAATAAATAACTGTGTTGTTTCACGCTGAATAAAGCTGGTTTTGCTAAAGTACTGCGACTAAGCCTCTTGTTTTGGGGTGCATGACAGGGACTCGCACGTGGTCACCATGCTATAGTAAACAGTATATGCTTATACGGATGTTGACTATATCAGTGAGGCACGCCGACTGAGAACGAACATGGGAGACGATTACCCACAATCCCCATGTGACGCTCGGAGCACAAAGCGTATACATACTACTCGTATTGCAAGACCTCGCTAGTTTATCAAGTTAAAATTTATTAAAAATTTTAGCTCATCTTGCAAAACACTCACAGACCAAGTTACTCGCAATTCAAGGTTTTACTATACATGAAATAATCCATCTTAAATTTGTTCAAACCACAGCATAGAATGATTGTTATTTTTGATTTTATTGTATAATCTATACTTCATAGTACAGAATGTTATGATTTTTAAATTACATACTGTATATTAGAAAGCAACAGTATATTAAGTTTTTTGTGATTTCTACACAATTTGTTTGATTAGACCAGTACCATTTGAACTTAATTAAATGATAAAATAACACATGCTTTAACATATTATAATTTGTGGAATGGCACAGCTGTGCAATAGTAAACAAGGTTCAATATCCACTGCAATTCATTTCAGCCTGTATTTTGAGACTTGCCTCATGACTACATAGTTGACTTGCAAGCTGCTTTCGTTCTTGTGCATAATATGCAGCTTGCTGATAATAAAATCCAGGATTCTGGGTCTGGATTGCTGTAAGACCCAACTTGACTGCTTCATCAAAAAGATCACCAAATGACTGAAATCTGGGAGGAAAAGAAATTTAAAAACATAACCAAATGAAATTAACCTCTAAAACAATGTGTGGCAGCACAAACTTTTAATATAAATAAAGATCACAACATGTCAACATGTTTTCAGTATACAACTAAACTAGATAACTGACATGGATTATGCGACATGAGCAACACAAGATTTTTTTTTCTCCAAGCCCATTGATGTTTTTCACATTGTTTGCCATTGTACAGCATTGGTCATTAATTGCTTATATTATATTATATCAAATAAACACTTGTCCATTCCACATCAAAAAATGTGATAAGATTAAAAATCTTTTCTCACCCATCACTACCAGCTACAAGAGTTAAGTAAAATGAAGAAGGAAAAAAAAAAATCTTTCAGTGGAGTGTTCCTTTAACTTAAACATGAGAGATTTGAAAATAAATGGGCACAATACACACAACCCATAGCATGATGATTCTCTGCATATTTTTATTACATGTCTTTTAGTTAAACTATGTTTGCAATTATACTATAGTGTGCTGGGTCTGTTGTTGGAAGGCGGCCTAAAAACAAGGATTTCATTTTGAAGTATTATAAGAAAAAAAACACATTCAATTTCAAAGTACTACAAAATATGTTAAATTTCTTATCCAAAAAAGGAACACTTGCATGCAGTTTGCTTTTTAAAGCAAACATGTATGAGACAAAATGAGCATAATTCTCCTTAGTAATCATGGAGTTTAAATACTTATGATCAACACTACGGAGTAATGGGGATTGTGGAAGAGAGGTGAAAAAGAGAGTGCAGGCAAGGTGGAATGGGTGGAGAAGAGATTCAGGAATAATTTTTGACGGACAGGTATCAGCAAGAGTGAAAGAGAAGGTCTACAGGATGGTAGTAAGACCAGCTGTGTTATACGAGTTGGAGACAGTATCAGCAAGAGTGAAAGAGAAGGTCTACAGGATGGTAGTAAGACCAGCTGTGTTATACGAGTTGGAGACAGTGGCACTGACCAAAAAACAGCAGACAAGAGCTGGAGGTGGCAGAGTTAAAAATGCTAAGATTTGCACTGGGTGTGACGAAGATGGATAGGATTAGGAACGAGTACATTAGAGGGTCAGTTCAGGTTGGACAGTTTGGAGACAAAGTCAGAAAGGTGAGATTGTGTTGGTTTGGACATGTGCAGAGGAGAGATTCTGGGTAAATTGGGAAAAGGATGCTAAGGATACAGCTGCTAGGCAAAAGGAGAAGAGGAAGGCCAAAGAGAAGGTTTATGGATGTGGTGAAAGAGGACATGCAGGTGATGGGTGTAACAGAGCAAGATGCAGAGGACAGGAAGATAAGGAAAAAGAAGATTCACTGTGGCAATCCTTAACTGAAGCAGCTGAAAGAAGAAGAGTCACTGTGATTTGCATTGTTTGTTGTGGGAGGTTAAAACTTGCTTTCTTATGTGAAACACGTCATTGAGCCTATCTCCATTACAAATCCCCTCCATATTTAAAAGAGAAAAATATAACTCAAAAATAAGTTTTTATTTTTAATGTAAAATACTACTCACATACAAAAGCTTGGTTTGCTGACTTACTGTTTAGACATCCAGGCAATGTGCTCAAAACCCAGCTCTGCACTTCCAATTTTTTTCTTACAAAGGTCAATGTGTTTCCTGAACTGTGCAATAGCTTCCAGTGGTATGCTGTGTTGAAAACAAAGTCGGCATATCTGAAAGAAGGAACAAAATTTACTATATCAATTTATCAAGATCATCATTAAAAGCATTAAAACTATCAAAAGTTAATTATGAAAATGGAATGAGTGTAAAAGAATGCAAATACAGTGGAACCTCGGTTCACGAATGTCTCGGTAAACGTACAAATCGGTTTACGAACAAAAAGTTCGCCAAACTTTTGCCTCGGTTGACGACCACACACTCGGTATACAAACAAGCCTGTTTCCCTTTTGGTTTGTACATGTTCAGTCTCTCCCTGTGCATTTCCTGTGCAGTGAGCGAGCGAGCAAGAGACAGAGAGAGAGAGAGAGAGAGAGAGAGCGCGACACACACACACACAGGCGCACGCGAGAGACACACACACACACACACAGAGGCACGCAAGACAGAGGCATACACACACACAGGTGCGCGAGACAGAGGCACACACACAGGCCTGCGAGACAGGCACACCACACACAGACACGCGAGACAGAGGCGCACACACAGGCGCTCCAGGCTTGCGAAAGAGACACACGCACACACGAAAGAGAGAGAGAGCGAGCGAGCGAGCAAGTTTTTGTTTTCAGTTCTGTTTACAGCGATCGGTTCATAGCGTGCATTGTGGCAATGTTACTTTTCCTGGTGGTTTATTAAATTATGGATTTTTCAAATGTTCATTTTTTTCCCTGTGCTTAAAACTCATTAAAAAAAAAAAAAAAAAAGTGTTTTTAGTGAGCGCTTCCTAGCACTATAGCGCAAACTATTGCAGTGTTAGTTTTCTCTGTTGTTCAAGGTTTTCTCAGTGTTATTCAATGTTTTTACATTTAGTTTACTATTACGCTGTGCATTCTATGGTATAATTAACTATATTTGTGTTTAAAAACTAAAAAAATATATATTTACATACAGTTTGTACG
The DNA here is from genome assembly GCA_026402145.1 of Polypterus bichir lapradei. Taxonomy (NCBI): domain Eukaryota; kingdom Metazoa; phylum Chordata; class Cladistia; order Polypteriformes; family Polypteridae; genus Polypterus; species Polypterus bichir. The sequence goes on along the minus strand of JANRMT010050512.1, from coordinate 5,431 downwards.
GTCTGGAACGGATTAATTGTATTTACATACAATCCTATGGTGAAAATTGCTTTGGTTCACGACCAAATTGGTTTATGACCAGAGTTTAGGAACGAATTATGGTCGTGAACCGAGGTTCCACTGTACTACCATAACCATGTTTAACAACTTTTCCTGTCATCCTAAATTTAGATAGATCGTTGTATACACGGAAAACATATGAAATTTATGTGTTCCAAATTACGATATATTATTTACCCTTTACAGCTCCAGGTACCTGACAACCAGATAAATAAAGACTTGAGCTGGGAGAACTTTTTGCCCTTTCTGTGGCAGTGGAAGGGATGGGATAAGCAGGCTGCTTGCTGCTTGTGCTGAGCGACACATTTACAAAACCAAAGACACTGATAGAGAGGTGTGAAGGAATTTAAGGTGGGCCGGGATTACAAGTTTTTTCGTAGGCTTCAGGGATTCTAGTGTTAATGTAGTTTTTCTTGCTGTTTGCCTAAAAACATAGGACGACTTCTCCAATTCAGTTTTCTCAGTCTATTATTCTACTTTCTTTAATGTACAGTGGGGCAAAAAAGTATTTAGTCAGCCACCAATTGTGCAAGTTCTCCCACTTAAAAAGATGAGAGAGGCCTGTAATTTTCATCATAGGTATACCTCAACTATGAGAGACAAAATGAGAAAAAAAATCCAGAAAATCACATGATGGCGGCTGACTAAATACTTTTTTGCCCCACTGTAAAGGCTAAGCTCCCTGATAAAACGAGCTTTGACCACTCTCTGTTTACAACACAGGAAGTCTGCAGCAAATTAAAAAAAATAGTAATAATAATACCTTGTTGGACGAAGCACTACAAATAAATTACCTTAAAGATTAGAAAAGCAGGGGATGAAAAGGTCAGATTTTTTGATCAGCCAATTTAACAATCACTGATTTTTGTTTTTAGTGAAAATCGGCTGATTTAGATTGCCGCCTGATCGATCCGAGCATTCCTAGAAACCAAGTCATTTTATTTGTTGAAAACTGCCTGTTTAGCCCAAAAAACTAAAGTGAAGTGAAATAGCTTTACGTGGTCCTCATGCAAATACTTTGTCTCTTATCACATACATGTTAAAGAAGCATGCATCCAGTAGACAAAGAGCAGAAAGGCAAAAAGAGGACAGAGTGTCAGGCATAATATCTAAGGACAGAACTGAAGTTTAGAAAGTGCAGTTAAGTAAATATATGAATAAGAAAGGAAGGGCATCATTTTTTGAAGATAATCTTTGCAAACAAAGACTTAACAGAATGTGATGGGCGGGGCACAGTGAAAAATAAATACACCACAACTGCCTCCTAGTGGACATTTAAGAGTGTACAACCATTTCAATATTCAAGATTCAAACCCTATTCTAATTCTAAAGAAGGTCTGCAAAGTTTTGCCAGTTACATTAATTTATCTTTAATTTCCCCTATCCCTAGATGAGAAAAATATAGACACAAAGCTGTGCTGACCTTGTAGTTAATAAATCCAGCCATATTCTTTATTTCCAACATATTTGTTTCATGAGCTCTCAATTCATGAACAAGGTTGTAAGCAGTCCGATAATACCTAATGAATATAAAAGAAAATCAAAATGCAAAGAATGAAAAAAAAAAGTACAATATTATTTCTTTAACACTAAAATGTTTAAAAGTATTACATCAATTAGAGTGGATAAAAGTAAAACAAAAAATATTAGACACTACAGTCTTTCCGAATCTCTGCAAACAAAAACAAAGACAATAGTACTATAAAATTGTATTAAAATGATAAAATAGAACAATACATACGCTGTTAACAAGTATGTCATTTTCATTACTTTATACACTGTTCTTTCCTGTGAAAATTTCAGAGAAATTTTAACATTCTGTCCATAGCATTCATCTCTGAATCATCCATTTGCAGAAAAATAACCTTTTGCTTGTTAATAAATACAGAAAAAATAAATCAGACTGAAAACAATGATAGATTTTCATGTTGAAGATTCTAAATTTACAAAACTGTACACAGTAAGATGTTTTGCAGCTGATCTTCCAAATTGGACATCATTTGCAAATTAGACATAACAAACTGAAAACCTTCCAGTTGTTCAGGAAATAAATTCTGAATCAATTTATGAGTATAAAAAATAACCTCTCTCTTTTGGAGGTCCAACAGTTTGGCACAGATTTTCCACAAAGTAAACCAAAATGAAGACAAATGACCACAGAAAACAATTATGGTTAATAAAGGAGATCTGGGAAAAGGCACAAGACTATCTCAAAAGGCACTGATATGATCATGTACTTTGCAGCTCATTGCAAGCAATCATATGCAAGTTGGAAAAATATTAAACTATAGCCATGCTGCCTAGATCAAACCACCCATCTAAACTTTTGTCAAAAAAAGACACTTGTCAGAAAGGCTGACACCAACTGTCAGTGACTGTCATTAGAGACAATGTTCATGCCTCAATAATCACCATGGCATTGCTAAAAATAAAAAAATAAAAAAAAAGGTTATGGAAGATGCCCTACCTCACACAATACAAAAAAAAACTTAGAGGTATGTTTTGCATCATAAATCACACTGCACATCAGCCAGGCAAACACCATCTTCTCTGTAAACTGTGGTGGTGGCAGCAACATGTTATGGAGAAGCTTTTCAGCATCAAGATAAATGATACACAATACAGCCAGATCCTTGAGGGAGACTTGCTCCTTTCTGCTAGGAAGATTAAACTGGGAAAACTGTTTGTTTTTCAACGTGCCTATGACCCAAAGCACACTGCCATAGCAACAATGGATTGCCTTAAAATGCCAGAACACTGATGTCCTTTAGTGGCTAAGTCCTGACAATATCCCCAACAAACATCTGTGGCAAGACCTAGAAATTGCAGTCCACTGCCACTTCCCAACTAACCTGGCAGATTTTAGCAATTTTGCAAGCAGGAATTGACAATCCTAAAAAAATCTACTGACTGCAATTGCTTCAAGAGGTATCTATGATTATGACTACAACCAACAAATTATAAACTATACCTAAATACATTTTAGTATATTACAATAAAATTTTCAATACTGTTGTTTTAAATCAAACTATATAAATTGTATAATCCCATTAATCGGTATACCAGCAGCAACAGACAGGCGCCTTTGTTCTTAAGTAAATCCATGAAATGTGAATTTTAATAATTTTCAGAAAGACATAATTTTCCCACTCAATTGAATTTCTTAGATACATGTTAGAATAATGATCTCTAAGCATATAACATCCTTCACATAAAATTCTAACATTTAAATACAAACATCAGACAACTTATTAAAACAGGTGACTATTCAGCAGATCTATCTATTAATGTTCTGAACCCATATCTTTCAATTCAGGATTGCTGGGTACAGAAACCTTTCATGGCTACATTAGGTATAAACCAAGTAATAACCCTGGATAGGTGTCAGTTAATTGCTAGACACATTCAATTGGGGCAATTTAGATTTACAAAACATCCTCATCTGTACAGTCTTTGAATATGAAAAAAATAAGATTTCAAAGTAAACCAATATGTATCAAATGTGCAAATTTCAGAGGCAATTTCCAAATAGAGATTTAAAAACAGGATTCTAGAGCTATAAGGCAGGTGCATATCTCACTTTCTGAACATTCATTTCCTGTATACTTTTTCAGTGTGAAAAGCTTTAATAATTGTACTGCTATAAACAGTGTATCTTACTTTAGGGCATTCTGTGTGTCTTGCTTCAGCTCACTGAAGAATGCTATCTTAAACTGATGTCTCACAAACAGAAGCTGAAAACAAATTGAGTAATAGGTTAGTGATGACTAAAACATCTACACTGTGTAAATAATCACAATACATTTGAATATATGTGCAAAATGCCAACAGAGTCATATATAGCAATGCAGATGCTCTACATTACATGAGAGTAACATTGTAAATTTAAAAGAAAAACACATTCACAAATGGCATCTGACATTACTTAAAGGATATTAAACAAAAGTAATTGAAATAATCTTCTTCTTCTTTTGGCTGCTCCCGTAAGGGGTTGCCACAGCGGATCAAGTAATTGAAATAATAAAGACAAATATTTATTTTTTTACATAAGCTATGAAAAAAAATATACAGCTGTAAAACAATTTACCCAAATATGTATAACAAGACCGATTAATCAGGAATCAATTGAAACAGAAAAGATACCATGAAATTTCTCAAAAGTTAAAATGGTAAAACAAACCAATAATTGTAAAAAGAAAACTGATTTCACTGCAATATATTTCTCTTAAATGAAAATTTCAGATGTATGGCTATGAGCTCATATCAGGCACTTATATACATATGCTAGTTGTCCTCTGCGGCTCTGCCCACATAGTAGTGAAACAGGACAAACTTTAAAAATCAATTTATATTAAAAAAGTAATTTGTATTGAGAAGAATTTATATTGATAGCTTCCATTTCCGAGGCCCTCTTGATATACAATATTTTTGGTTTTGCTATAAGGGGCGAGGACATATATGTTTCTTGGGGAACTAACCCCGGAGAAAGCAACGTAAAGCTGACCATGCGAGAAGCATGGTGAGCTAAGATCAACCCCTGCCAACTTGAGTATCTGTCCCTGGGCCTTGTTAATCAACATTGCAAAGCAAAGCTTCACTGGGAACTGTAATATCTTGAATTGAAAGAGAATGTCCGTCATGATTAGAGGAATGCGAGAGATTAAAACCCTGTCACCAATGCCACATCAGACCAACTCGAACGGATGCTGATACGTGAGTGAGGAGGTCCCCACCCAGTTACCCCTTCCCTCGGCTGGCAGTCTATCTCTTGGATTCACATGAATAAATCGCTGCCGCAACCGAATAATGATAATGATTAGCGCGATGAGAGAAGTCTCAATGCTTAAGCAAATTTTAGAAAATTTAATATCTATATATAATAAGCTGCTGCTGTTTGCTGCGTGATCTGCATCTTGTGCGGTGCTTCAAACATTTAAAAGTCCTATTCTTTGTCTATTATTTCTATCCCCGGGCATGGTTAAATCTCTTGGCACAAAGTCTCGTCTCGCGGGATGTTGAGTTCTTGATATTTTTTACTTTACAATTTAAAAACGGAATAAGAATCTGAAAATCTAACATCACATTAAAGTTCAATAAGTTCTGAAAAGAATGATACCAAACATATATATGTAGGTTTTAAAATAAGCCCAATTTAAAGCATGACAAAAATGTGACATAAAAACATAAAATTGTTCCACTTTTTGGCTTACAAAGTTATATCTATCTATATATATCTATATTTATACTGTATATATATATATATACATACACACACACACATATATACTCAGCAAAAAAAGAAACGTCCCCTGCCTTTCAACTGTTTTTACTTTCAGTAGACTTAATGTGTAAATATTTGTATGAACACTAA
>JANRMT010050511.1:0-10057 GCA_026402145.1 Polypterus bichir lapradei | reverse complement strand
TCGTTTATATCCTGCGTCCTCTCATTAAACTTGTATCCCGCATTACCTGTGGGCATGAAAAGCACCAGCGGCAGCCTGTCTATTAAGTTAATTTAAAGGTTAGGTTTATACCTCGCTTTGTTTCCGAAGTAGCTGTACTGATGAATATGGTAGTATGTCACTCGCTCGCTTCTTATTGTTTCGCTGCCCCGCTAACTTAAAAGCCTTGTGCAGCGTCTGTCAGTTGAAAATTGATTGTTTGCTTGCTTTTATCGCTCTCTCTCACTGCTCCTAGCGGAACTGTCATCTCTGACTTGTCATGGAGCACGTTTAAGCTCATGTGTTTGCAGTGTTTGAATAAAAATCCTTCTTGTTTCTACGAACTCCTGTGTCTCTGTGCAAATCTGTGACCCAAGCGTGACAATATATTCCGACGCTGACTTTATATATTTAAGTTTTGACTTTAGGTGGCAGTGTGACGAAGTTGCTTCGGAAGACGGCGTTAGCCGCGGAGCTCAGCTCAGAGCGAAATGAGGTAAATGGGAGGGGATATGATGACGTGACTCCTCCACCCGCCTTAACTGTCAGTCACAATAGCTTCACAATAACTTGCAGCAACGCGGTAAGTGTTCGGCAAGGCAGCTGAAGCGCTGCATTATGGGATCTGTAGTTTATTGTGTTACCAGCGCTTCATATACCCGGGCCATTAATAACAATAATACAGTATATAAAATGATCTCGCGGGCCGGATATAATTACACGCTGGGCCGGATGTGGCCCGTGGGCCTTGAGTTTGACTCATATGGACTAAATAGAACTTGAAAAGAAATATTTTTTGGAATGTGATCGCGCAAGTCAGTACATCGAGCCCGCGTGCTATTGTGGTTTTGCTTGTGTGCTTCAGTAAGTTACCGTCCCCTCGCTCTTACTTTTTTACCGTTCATCTAATGAATACACTGAGTATTGCTTTACCAAAACTATCATTGATCGCGAATAAAGTATCCATTATTCATGAAGCTTCAATAGGTGAATAGGTGATCTGTCTTTCTGCGTTAACCGCATGCGTTTTCATACGTCTCAAACTAAGGTGATGCGAGGTTAAAATAAATCGAGAAGCGCGCGTACATACTTAGTGCATCCCCTCTCGGGAATCGAACCTCGGACGTGGGCGCTACAGGCGAATGCTTTACTATCGCGCCACTGCGTGTGGTTTATCTATTTTAGCGTAGCAGCGTAATTCGGTTTTTGTTCAGCACTCTTTGAAACTGTTACTTTTTATCTGCGCACTGCGTCAGTTCACGTGAGCCGCTGAATATGGTTTTATATGTCAGTCGCTCGCTTCTAATTGTTTCGCTGCCTTCTTAATTATATAATGCATGTTTTCTAAAGCGTGTTTTGTAGCTCTTCCTGGCTTTCTACGTAATGCGTGATTACGTGAGAGGCGTGATGATGTCATACGAAACTCCGCCCCTACAGCTGAACTCCATTACAGTAAATGGAGAAAAACAACTTCCAGTTATGACCATTACGCATAGAATTTCGAAATGAAACCTGCCCAACTTTTGTAAGGAAGCTGTAAGGAATGAGCCTGCCAAATTTCAGCCTTCTACCTACACGGGAAGTTGGAGAATTAGTGATGAGTCAGTCAGTCAGTCAGTCAGTCAGTCAGTGAGTGAGTGAGTCAGTGAGGGCTTTGCCGTTTATTAGTATATATATATATATATATATATATATATATATAATATACAGTGGTGTGAAGAACTATTTGCCCCCTTCCTGATTTCTTATTCTTTTGCATGTTTGTCACACAAAATGTTTCTGATCATCAAACACATGTAACCATTAGTCAAATATAACACAAGTAAACACAAAATGCAGTTTTTAAATGATGGTTTTTATTATTTAGGGAGAAAAAAAATCCAAACCTACATTGCCCTGTGTGAAAAAGTAATTGCCCCCTTGTTAAAAAATAACCTAACTGTGGTGTATCACACCTGAGTTCAATTTCCGTAGCCACCCCAAGGCCTGATTACTGCCACACCTGTTTCAATCAAGAAATCACTTAAATAGGAGCTGCCTGACACAGAGAAGTAGACCAAAAGCACCTCAAAAGCTAGACATCATGCCAAGATCCAAAGAAATTCAGGAACAAATGAGAACAGCAGTAATTGAGATCTATCAGTCTGGAAAAGGTTATAAAGCCATTTCTAAAGCTTTGGGACTCCAGCGAACCACAGTGAGAGCCATTATCCAAACATGGAACAGTGGTGAACTTTCCTAGGAGTGGCCGGCCGACCAAAATTACCCCAAGAGCGCAGAGACGACTCATCCGAGAGGTCACAAAAGTCCCCAGGACAACGTCTAAAGAACTGCAGGCCTCACTTTCCTCAATTAAGGTGTAGTGTTCACGACTCCACCATAAGAAAGAGACTGGGCAAAAACGGCCTGCATGGCAGATTTCCAAGACGCAAACCACTGTTAAGCAAAAAGAACATTAGGGCTCGTCTCAATTTTGCTAAGAAACATCTCAATGATTGCCAAGACTTTTGGGAAAATACCTTGTGGACTGATGAGACAAAAGTTGAACTTTTTGGAAGGCAAATGTCCCGTTACATCTGGCGTAAAAGGAACACAGCATTTCAGAAAAAGAACATCATACCAACAGTAAAATATGGTGGTGGTAGTGTGATGGTCTGGGGTTGTTTTGCTGCTTCAGGACCTGGAAGGCTTGCTGTGATAGATGGAACCATAAATTCTACTGTCTACCAAAAAATCCTGAAGGAGAATGTCCGGCCATCTGTTCGTCAACTCAAGCTGAAGCGATCTTGGGTGCTGCAACAGAACAATGACCCAAAACACACCAGCAAATCCACCTCTGAATGGCTGAAGAATGGGGTTGGGACCAGCAGTTGTGTTGTGCAGAAGTCAGGTTAGTTGGCCGATCATTTATTTTTCAACAGGACAATGACCCCTAACACACGTCCTGGCTGTGTAAGGGCTATTTGACCAAGAAGGAGAGTGATGGAGTGCTGTAAATGGTCATGAAAATAAAGAAATCACATTGAATGAGGAGGTGTGTCCAAACTTTTGGCCTGTACTGTATATGTATGTATGTATGTATGTATGTATATATATATATATATATATATATATATATATATATATATATATATATATATATACACATACATATACACACACAGTACACCCTCAAAATTCGCTTGGGTTACGTTCGTAAAGCACTTGCGAATTGTGAAAATCCGTGACTTTTGAATGTGGTTAAAAAATGCCTTTTAAATGCCTATTTTTATAGTTTAAATCCTAAATACAGTATGCCCCCAAAGTACTTTCATTTTGTTGCAAACTCAGCTTAATACATTAATACATTACCTAAAAAATTACCTCAATACATTACCTAAAACAGAATGTAAAGGTAAACCCGTCTACTGTACAGTACTGTATTGCTATGTCTCCCGTGGTGCTAGAATGTAAAATACAGATGTTACCGCTATATGTACTATAATTCATGCAAGCGTGTTTTCTTTGGTATGTGCCTGTAGTTTTCTTTGTAATCTCTCTATATATAATCTTCATTTGGATCTTGATCTTTGTTTGTCTGCGAATGAATTAGAAGAAGAAGCACTAGATGGCAGTAGAGAGACAGCTAAAACATAGGCATTGCATTAAGAATCTCCTCCAGGCTTATACTACTGAAGACTGTAGTACTCCAGTCACACCTCAAAACACAGACATTCAAACTAAACAAATTGTTCTGCTTTAAATTAACTAAAGAGATCTTCATTTAGATCTTGATCTTTGTTTGTCCGCGAATTCCGACCATGCGTAGACCACCTTCCAGTTAAGTATGTTGTTACTCATGGATGTCAACAATGTGCTGGAATAACAAACTAGGTGGTGGACAGTGTTACACTGGTTAGCGCCTGAGGCCTGGTTAGAGAATGAGATTGCTGAAGATAAAAGGTACGTGCCTACGTAACATATGAATGAAAGAAAGACAGTGGGTAAAATGAATGACAACGTAACAGCACGTTCCGGAAATTATTATTGTTACGTTGTAGCTGGCGAGTGCCAGTCTCACAGTTGTACCGTGCCTTGCTCACATGTCAGTGAAGTGATCCCTATTTATGCTTTAAAGAGCCTGGATACCTATGTGTCCCCCTTTTATAACCATTGCTCCGGGTGTGTTGCCTTACTCTTTGGATTGCCACAAAGCAACCTGCGAGATTGGAGAAAGGTTGAGAAGACATCGTGAGAGGAAACGATAGCGTTGTGAAAACGAGACGGACTGTGAACGGACAGAAGCAGAAATGCTCCTATACCACCACATAATTACGATTCGGACAGTGATTCCGAGTAGGCCGTTCCTATCGAATCAATACCCAAGGGTTTTCTTTTGTAATTTTGTTTCCCTTATAAGAAATCGTAATGCTGTGCGACGAAGGGCCCAGTTCACGACTGGCAGCCGCGTTTAAACAGGGAGCCCTTCAAAGACAACTTTAACATGCACAACACAGTTGGGCGCACATGGCTAGTAAATAAATAATTCTTTGGCATAAATAAATAAATTGCTGTTACAAATAAATAGATAAATAAATCCTAAGCTGTATATTGAATGAATGAATAAATAAGTAAGATGTATTTATTAATTTATTTCCATATTTATGAATTTGTTCATTTCTGTGTTAATGAGGTGGGCATCTCCAATCTTTTTCTAAGGCACTATTAGTCCAGTGGATTGTGCTGATCTGCGCTCTATTAGCTTGGCCTTGCTTGGACACAAAGGAATGTTAATTGGTTTTCTTGTTTGCCAATGACAGCTAGTGGAAAAAAAAAATGAAACAATGTTTAGCTGAAGGTAAATGCTTTGTAAGTTCTATCTATTGATGCTTTTTAATTAAGTTAAAGTAAAATGTGTTGTATTAGCTAGCTTTAGGTTATATAAGAGTTAAATAGTAAAGGCTTGTACCTGTATTTGTATTTCTTCCAAACAGCTAGAAAACTGCCTGTGCTTATCTGTTTAATGCCGCTTGCTTTCACTTGCAGTGGCCAAGGCCTTGCTTGCTTGGACACTAGCACTAGATAATGAAAAGCCAAGGATAGCATGTACTATAAGAAAACTAAATGCCATTGTTTTAGAAATGCAGCTGCCTAAAATTTGAGCCTTGAGAGATGCCTGTGCATCAAGTAACTTTTGTTTGAGCAGCCCAGTATCTCATGTGCGGGTCCTCCTGATCCAACTTAACCAACTTAATTGGTGGGAATCGATCAATAAACAAGTCTTGGGCACCTGTGTAGGGTAAGGAATAATGTTGGCAAGTTTCAGTCAGATGATGGGCATTAGTGAGTTTGAGCATTATGGAAGAACTAGAAGGAGGAGAGTATTGCGCATAAATGATGATAATGTGAAAAGAGAGAGAACTTTTCTTCACGACACCGGTATCTTTACGAGTGTTCTCCCGATCTAATCTCAAGGCTGACTGTATGAGATAATTAATCAATAGCACTTACATATTTACCTTAAGGAAGATAGAAAAATATCCTTTAGCTTAGGAGGCCTGTGTGCACGTTGAGGGGGTTTGGTAGGGGTGTGTAAATTCAGTACAACATGCTGCATTACTTTTATCTTGCATATGCCAGGACACGCATCCAGGTCACTCTGATGGTAAAACATCATCATATGATATTATTACTTACTTTTCATCCTTGTTACTTTCTTTGTTCTTTCCATAGATTTCATGGCCTTTTCAAATGCTTAACGTGAATAATGTAAATTTATAATGACAGTGACACTCATTTTGATCGAATGTAGCTTAACGATTGCAATTATTTTTATTAAGTTTCATGAGGACATATTTTTGTCCCTGTACTCTCTAAATTTGAAGGAAATGTGCAGCTGTAAGATGTTAATTGAAAAAGAGCAAGATATTAATTGCTGGTGTAACACAATTAAAGGTTAATCAGACACCCAGCTGAGGAAACCATGAAAAATAAGGCTAAAAACCGAGAAAAATAAGGCTAAAATGAGAGTAGCTACAGAGTGGTTACATTTTGTATTGATCTTATTCCACTGTTCATAACAACAACAACACTTAGACCTGAGGATCCTCTCCTCTTAGTACTTACTGTACTACGTAGTGTGGTCTTGGTCCTTAGGTACGCTGCAATTTACATTATTCCTGCTGCTCAGAAAGAGGTTTCCTTGTAGAAACCATTGTGTGACTAGAGAGAATTAAAGAGAACTAGTAAATCATTTACTATTGCTTCTGCCTGGGTTGCCCCCCTCTCCCCCAAGACCACCCCCAGACCACCATAAATTGTATTTATGCATTCATTTATTCTGCATATTTATTTATTTTATGGCAAGCTTTTATCTATATCTACGAATAATCTTTCTTTCTTTCTTTTTCTTTCTCTCTTTCTTTCTTTCTGCCAACAATTTATTTATTTATTTACTTTTAAGTAATTTTTTGTCCCCCATAGCATAACCAATGAATATTCTTTATTATAAAGGTCCATGTACAGTGAAAAGATAGGGTTTAAAACACTGTGCAAATGCATATTTTTAAGTCACTGCTCACTGTGGAAATTCTGGAGGACTGGAAAATGGCAACTATTTTCCTGTTATATAAAAATATAAAATTAATGGAAGGAATTATTAAGGGAAAGATTGAGCAACAAACGGCAAGAACAGGAGTTTTACTGAACAGTCAGCATGGGTTTAGAATAGTGAGGTCATATTTTACCAACATGCATGCTGGAATTCTGAGGATGAGGAAGCAACAAAAGGAAACAACCAAAGTGGAGCATATGATAGTATTTATCAGCGTTCAGAAAGCATTTAATAAAGTGCCATATGAAAGGTTGGGCATCAAACTGAAAGAATTGGGTGTTCAGGATGTTGCTTGTTAAGGGGTGCAAAACTGGCCCAGACACAGGAAGCAGAGGGTTATGTTGGGAGGAACCCTGTCAGAATTGGCTGACATTAAAAGTGGTGTTCCAAAGGGCTCAGTACTAGGGCCGCTGCTATTTTTAATATATATAAATGATTTGGATAGAAATATAAGCAACAGTTGGTTAAATTTTCAGATAATACTAAACTAGGTGGATTGGCAGATAGTATTCACCATCCCTTTGTACCCATGATGGAAAATAATTATAAGAGAGAAATATGGTACAAAAAGAGATATTTGTTTAACATGCTTTAAAAGATAACATTAATTCCCAGAATATAATGCATATTAAAGTTGGATAGAAGCCAAGGAACATCACAGCTAAGTGGGAGAATGCTGACACACAGTTGTCCCATCCAGCAGGGAATGTTGACGGTATGGCGAAGACGTTTCTGACATTGTGCTGGATCCTTGTCATTATAAACACTCTCATAATTACATATTCAGATGTCAGATATGGAAAACTACCAGAAGAACTGGCTGGTTATTAATACCTTCACATGTTGTCATCATTTATCACAGACTCTGGGTATTTTAACCATATCGGTCAAGCAGACATCAGCACTTTTTAAAATAACCTGCTTGTGTCCTTCACGTTTTTTTCTGCTCATCTCCCTAACCTGACTTGCAGCTGTGATTTGTCCATCTCTCTGTCAGTCTCTCTCTATCTCAGCTGAATTGCAAATATTTGAAATAAATTTCACAAATTACATTGGCACTAATAACCTTCTTGCTACACCAATAGTCTCAAATTTGTTGTAAAGTTAAATGTAAATTTATTACATTGGAAGTAAAAAAGTTAGGTTTGAATACACAATGAGGGGGTGTGAAAAGTAAAACTATATCTTATGAGAATGATTTAGGAGTTGTGGTGAACTTGACACTATCTGACAGTTTTCAGAAGTCATTAAGAAGGCAAATAGAATGCTAGATTATATAGCACGATCTGTAGAGTACAAGTCCAAGGAGGTTATGCTGAAGCTTTTCTAATGCACTGGTGAGACCTCATCTGGAGTATTGTAAGCAGTTTGGGTCTCCAGGCTACAAAAAAGACATTGCATCACTAGAAAAAGTCCAGAGAGGCGTGACTAGGCTGATTCCAGGTCTGCAGGAGTTGAATTATGAGGAAAGAGTAAATGAGCTGGGCCTTTTCAGTTTAATCAAAAGAAGATTAAAAGGAGACATGATTAAGTGTTTAAAACAATGAAGGTAATTAATACAGTGGATCAAGTTATTTTGAAATGAGGTAATAAAAAATACTGGACACAGTTGGAAACTTGTCAAGGATAAATTTCATGTGTACATTAGGGAGTTTTTCTTCTCACAGAGGACCATAGAACCATGAAATAAGCTACCAAGTAGGGTGGTAGACAGTAGGACTTTAGGGACTTTCAAAACTAGATTTGTTATTGTTTTGGAAAAATGAAGTGAGTAGAACTGGAAAGCTTTGTTGGGCTGAATGGCCTGCTCTCATCTTAATTGTTCTAACGTTTTAATCTGCCAAACTTCATATAGGGATTTTATCTTCCGAGAACATCTGATAAGGGGCCTGTCAGTGACTCCATGAAGAAAATACTGAACTTATGGAACTATTCACTTTCTGTTTATGTGTAAATAATTAAGAATTATTTATGTAAATAATTTATATTGATTAGTGACAAAAAATTAAATGTGTAGTATTAAGGATTCCATATGGTAAAAGAATGAAATATTGGGCAGGTGGGGTAATATGTTTTCTAAAAGTTAATTTTATTGTCACTTTTTGTGTCACAGTGTGTTTTAAAACTGAACTTAAACTGAATGTTTTACTTCAATATCTACTTGGACAATGTGCTACATAAAACTGAATGTTTTACTTCATTATCTACTTGGACGCTACATAATATTTATATGCTATTTCTGCCTGCTTAGGATCCTTGCTGTTTGTCATGGTGTAATGTACAAACAGCTAGCTGCCTGGATGTTGCATGGATTGTTACTGGACCAGAGTGAGGAATTCTTTGTAAAGCAAGGCCCAAGTGCCGGAGGAGGATCTGCTCCCCTTGAAGAGGATGATGAAGACCTGGGAATTGGTGGCCTGACTGGAAAACAGCTAAGAGAGCTACAGGACCTGGTGAGGAGGATGAACAGCTAGTAAATAACTGATATATTAGGTACAATTTTATAATCGCTTGATAATTATTCATCACTGTCCTCTTGGATAAAACATTTGTAATTTACTGTTTTATCTTATAAATGAATGTACTGTAGTTCTAAGTATCTCCTCTGCAACTTATGCATACTGCAGTCAGATGTATCCTTTAATTTCCTGGTTGTATCTTTCAATAGCGCCTGATTGAGGAAGAGAACATGTTGGCCCCATCTCTACAGCAGTTTTCCTTACGTGCAGAGATGTTGCCTTCTTATATCCCAGTTCGTGTAGCTGAAAAAATCCTGTTTGTGGGAGAATCAGTCCAAATGTTTGAAAATCAGAATCAAAACCCATCTCGATCTGGTAAGATAATGTTCTTATTCTAATGGCAGTATAGATCAACATTCTAAAGGTGAAACTTTTCTGTTAAAGCTGTTTATCATAATACTTACTAGTGTGACATCATAGTATCTAACTTTCAATAAGTGTTCATTGTTTGGGTTTTTGGTGTTATTTTTAGCAAGAAGTATTTGATACTGAATTGCTTTTTCTGTTTCAGACAAAATCTGAATTTCCAGTAAAGCTTGTCTGCCTTTTCCTCAGGTTCTATTCTCAAGCATCAGGAGGATTTGTTTGCTGCAGAGTTTAATCATCTTAAGCAGCAACCTCTTTTCAGTCTTGTTGATTTTGAGAACCTAATTGATGGCATCCGAAGCACAGTTGCAGAGGTAGGGTATTTTGAACCAGGTGACACATTTGCAAAACAAAGGCGCTTATTGGTGTGCAGTGGGTGCAGTTGTGATGAGCTGTGAGAAAAATTAAGAAGGCCCAGCATTATGAATATTTTCGCAGGCTTCAGGGATTCTAGTGTTAATGATGGATAAACATATATGTATATATATGTATATATATGTATATGTATATATATATATATATATATATATATATATGTATATATATATATATATGTATATAT
>JANRMT010050509.1:9319-19975 GCA_026402145.1 Polypterus bichir lapradei | reverse complement strand
GTCTACATGCGGCTCGAACCTTGTGCATGTTTGGTAGCACATATCTGTGTGAGAAGCTCTTCTCAGTGATAAAGACTAACAAAACAGCACACAGGAGTCGCCTCACTAATGAGCACCTGCAGTCCATCCTGAGAATCTCCACAACACAGAACCTCACACCAAACAGAAACGAACTTGTTGCCAAAAAAAGATGCCAGGCGTCCAGCTCTAAAATGACATATGAGCAAAGACAACTGAATGATTTCATTTGTTATTGCTGAAAGGAACACATTTTATTTATATTTCCAGGTTTTGTTATGCAGCATGTTCATATTTGAATTTGTATAATTTTGACAGGATATATTTTTATGGAGAGCAAAATCTTTTGGGATATTTAAAATCTAAGTTTATTTTTTATATAAAATTACATAAGAGTAAAGAAATTTGAATGTTTGTTCTTTTAACGTTTACTTTATTTCTAACTTGTATAATTTAGACAGGATATATTTTTATGGAGAGCAAAATATTATAAGTTGTTTAAGGTTTGAGTTGATTTATTCAGGAATAATATTCCTGTCTGTTTTTACCATTCCTACCAAAGATATTTCTGTCGACTAAATAAAAATTCCTTCTATTTAAAATTTAAATAGAACTTGAACAAATATGATAGTTCATAATATCCACGCAGACTTGCACGTAACAGCGGGAGTTATCCGTTTTAACAAGCAGCGTCTTGCACTGATACGAAATAGCTGTGTGTGTATATATGTAGATATGTATGTATATGTATATATGTTTATATATGTGTGTGTGTGTATGTATATATATATGTATTTGTGTGTATATATGTGTGTGTATGTATGTATGTATGTGTGTATGTATATGTATGTGTATATATGTAGATATATATATATGTATGTATATATGTGTGTGTGTATATATATGTGTATATGTATAGATATGTATATATATATGTTTATGTGTGTGTGTGTAAATATATATATATATATTTATATATTTATATATATATATATATATATATATATGACAGCAACACTCATCACTCACAACAGTGACAAAACAATTACATTGACAATCATGTTACGTTATTTTCAAAATGTTTCCTTTTCTTTTTCATTGCTTCTTTAACACACTACTTCTCCGCTGCGAAGCGCGGGTATTTTGCTAGTATTTTATAAAAGCATCCAGCATATTACCAAATGCTAAAATATTGTTTCTGTATCTTGGTGGTTAGGTAAATGTATCCTTCTATATAAAAGTGGTCGGGATTGTCCTTCCGTCCCGTGAGTGCTACGCAGGCGCGGAGTTTCACACATGCCCCGTCTATTTTGCAATGCACGATGGGATTTGTAGTTTCGTTTTTCCAGGTAAAAGATGATTTTCTACTCCAGACTGTGCGAGTAGCACGGAGTTTCACACACGCCCCGTCCCTTTTGCAATGCACGATGGGATTTGTAGTTTCGTTTTTCCAGGTAAAAGATGATTTTCTACTCCAGACTGTGTGATATCTTCTTCTTCTTTCTTACTATATAAAAGCGGTCGGGATTGTCCTTCCGTCCCGTGAGTGGAAAGCGTTGCGGTATTCCGCTTATCACAGTCTTACTACTTGCAGCTTGCGGTACGAAGCGACATGATGTGAGCAGAGTGCTGGAAAAATAGACAAAATTATGTCTCTGGAAATAATTAATGTTGATGGAGTACAAATTCCTCACCGCGTAGTAAATATCAGGGGGGGTTCAAAAGGGCGACCTCAATATAGAAAAAAAGGTTTAAATTTCATCACAAAAATAACAGAAACTACAAGTATTAAAGTAATACCGCTCAAATGCAATATAACCAAATTAATGAGTTTGTATAAAATATTAAATTGATCTACATAATTGAATTGCCTTAAGAAGTGGTCAACTTAAAAGTCAGTCGCCTTAAAAGGCGGGTCAGCCTAGTAAACATAATAAAAACCTATGTATGAGTTTACTTCACAGGTTAGCAGCCTTGCCTGGTATTGAAATATACAATACTGTATTAACAAATTTAAGATTATTTCTCTTGGTTTCTGATTAGGATTGCATGTCACATCTATTTCATTGTTATTCTTGCATTAATTAATTGTTAGAAAATATAGAGTAAAATGTCCAAACAAAATTTATTCACAATCTCTTAGGTTTGATTAAATATACAAATAAGACCAGACAAGGATTCACAAATAATTGTTGAAAATAATTTTTAATTAAGTGCTATTCATTATTTGGGCAAAATGAATGAGTAATTTTATTGGTCACTTTAACTTAGCCTTATATGAGTGAGACTACTCTTCTGTGTACTAAGACTAGTGCTGCTGGAATGGCTCTTGAACAGGATAAACAGGTGTGAAAATTGATGGATGGTAAAAGGAATTTCAATTTAGTGTTGTTATAGTCTAAAAAGAGAACATAACAAAATAGGAAAATATAAAACGCATACTGAAAGAAAATACATAATTGAAAAGTTAATTACATGTGTTGAAACATTTAAACATGCTTTAGATATTGATTCACAATATTTTCTTAAAATCCTGAATAGTTTCCTATAGTTATATTCTTGCAAGAATGTCTAAGTGCTGCAATAATTAGATATTAATATTTTAGGTAACTTTCTTATTTTAGAAGTACTAATGTTATTTTTCAGGTGTTAAAATGAGATTTCAGTGCTTGTATTTTTAATTGATAATTTTTGATCACTGTAGACTGTCAAAGTATACCAGTTTGAAACAGTTTTTTCTATGTGGACTTAGCTTTTCAAGGAACCTACAGTACATATGCACTTTTTGTTCAGATAAGTATGAGAAAATTATGTTGTAAAATATACAACAAAAATGCTTTGGGCAGTGTTCACCAAATTAGGTGGTGTTCAAAACAATCTCTATGCAAATTAGCCTTTATATGATTAATTTGTTTTAGTTATAAATGCTAATAAAACACTACAGTTAGATTATTGTTAGCCTTTGAAACACTATAGTCCAATAATGTAGAACATGTTTTAAAAACAACTTTATCATGTTTCCCTCCACATGTTTGTACTTTAATAGTACTGTAATTGAACATTAAACATTTTTATATACATTGTTACACATTCATTTTATTAGTAATTAGTAAGATAAAGTCTTTTTCATTCCTGAGAGTTTTGGCTGGTACAGTTTAGTTTCCGTTTGCTAAAAATGAATCCAAATACCTATTGCATTGACAACTCCCCAAATAGAAGTTTATTTGCCAAATTCAAATATATTTTCTGTACTTTCTGCATGTAACTAATTCATCATTATTAATATTTATGCATTTAGGGCTTCTGTAGTTAATGTTGGCTTTTTTCTCTTATAGATCTGTGTTTTGAAGGTGCTATGCAACCACAGATTGTTATTCCTCAAGGCACAATACCTATGGACAGAGGGCAAGGTAAAGTTTCTTCTGTTGTAAAACCATGTATTTATATGTATACTTATACAATAACAGAAAGTACTTCAGAAACTTTAATCTGCCTTACTTTAGCAGTTGAAAATGAAAGGTAACAATAAAACATATTAGTTCGTATAACTGATTCATACATTACCATTGAGTTAAATTGTTTTTATTTATTTTTTTGATAGTTTTAAATTATCCTTTCCTACAGCACAGTTTTGAATTAAGAACATATTTCAAATTAAAGGCACTGTGCTTCACTTCTGCTTTGTTTCTTTTGTATAGTCTTGTGGACCAACTTGTATGAATGAGAGAATACTGTAGTTGGAAATAATGTAAAGGAAGGACTTCCATACTTTATCCTAGTGCTTGCAGTAACTGTTTAGTGACATTTGAACATTTTATTCCTCACCTGCTTCATATTGTGAAGTATACAAATGTGTTAGAGTCAAGTGGAAATTACAAACATCATTTCCATTTTTTCACTTCTTATTTTACTGTAAATGAAAAGTGTTTAATCTATTTTTAATTTAAAATTTTGCATGTATTTGCTTTTTTCACCAAACCAATAACCATGCTGATGTGTAGAGAAACCTGGGACACATGCTTTTGGATATTATGACACTAGTCCAGTGCATTCACTCCACAGACAAGCTGCACCTTGGAATAAATTAAGTTAATTTAGCAGAATCAATAATGGTCATACTGTTGCAGATAAAATGTGAAGCAAAAACTGTTAATGCTTTCAGCCAAGCTGAAAAAAATTGCATTATTTTAGATCATCCTTGATTGCAACATCTAGGTCCTGTTCTATATGATTAAACATAGATTTAACATAGAAGGAATATGGATATGTACTGTAATGACATGGAAAGGGGAGTTTGTGTGGTTTGCAGGTGTCACAAGGCAAATCATCTTCCATCCTCTGCCATGGCCATTAGCAACTCCATCCATGTGGATTCACATGCTATAATTTCCTTATACATGGCCTGCACATTCATGCCGCCAGTTCCACTTTGCACCTCAGTTGAACTCAGAGGCAACACCATCTGCTTCATTTTTAACAACTCTGTGAGTTGATTATGCCAGGATCCCTAAGCAGTCTCGTTGGTGGCCATTCCCCAGGTCTATTGGACTTAAGCAGCCAAGAATCATTTTTCAGACTTCTTGCAGATCAGTGCACTCTATCCACACCTTCTCTTCTATGCTCTGTACTGGCTACTTTATTATTGGATGCTAACCCTTGTGATTCTGCTATGTGGTGTTTCTGTAGTATGTGTGAAATAGCTAATCATTAAAGTGTAGTTCTACTGCACACACAATATCAACAACAATGCCTACTACAACACTGTGTCAGACTGATACTAGAATGTGCACCATAGTGTATTATGTTGACTTCGTTTTAAAGGATCTTCATTCTTGGAGGATCTAATAAGGTATTACTGTGTTTTTAAAGAGGAACATATTTTTTTTTTTTGCAAAGAATAAACCATATAAGATATTTTAGTATCTGGCACTTAAATCCGTATACAGAATTTAGGTAATGGAAGTTTTAGTAAATTATACATTTAATGGAGTGTATCAATTTATGATTTTATTTGCATTTTCAGTTTTGGAAACTTGATTTCTTCATTGGTGTTTTATAAAGGGCACGGCGTAATGCTTTGTGCAGTAAATATAGTTTTTTATCCTATGTATATAACTAATTTTTATTAAGTTGTCAGAATTACATTCAATTACTAACCAAACATACTGTAGTCTTCCTTAAGACATCCAAACTAAAACATTTAAGAAATATTGCCTTTCATTTTTCTAACCTTACTTTGAACGCTTAGAACCATGTGAACAAAATACCATTCCTCAGGCTAAGACTGCAGCTCGTAGTTGTTCATGTGTTTGTCTCCTGTGCTTTATTTCCTGCTGGCCCCAGGAAGTCTTCAGCACTCACCTGTAGGATCGACAGGGCAGGCTGCAATTGAACTGGCACAAGGTATTCACAGATCCGTGGTCTTTAAAGTTCAGGCTTATGTTCTTGGATTGTAAATTGAGTGGTGCATGCATATGGTGTCAAGCAGCCTGTATTATACAGAAATAATGGACTAAGATGCTCAATATAGAGAACCAAATTTCATTTCTCAGTTTACTGGGAAGTGTTTTTTTTTTTTAAATTTTTTAATTTAGTTACTGTTGTTACAAAAACAACAAGTGCTTCTCTACTTTGCTTGGTATTAGTATACTCTGGAAGTATTTGCATTTTTAATATTTGTCACCCCTGTCCTTTATCTGTATACTTGTACTATTACTTACTTTTTAAATCAAGTTCATTCATTTTGTTGATATACTACAGCATAAAATGTAATGTTGTCCTGGAGGACTTATGTGATTGCAGGTTTCAGTCCATCAAGTTTTATAATTGGTGAGTCATTGTACCTCTGACTAATCTCCTAGTTTTAATTAGTTGGTCTTTTGTCCTCTCATATTCTACATTTGGAAAAGTGTACTGTGAGACTTTTACATTTAGAACAATTTTTTTTTTGTCAATGAAAAATAAGACATCCGCCCCCCTACATAGCACAAGTCAATCGAGGAGGAGAGAAGGCACAGTTCCACACAGAAAAAAAAACTATGTGGCCTTTAAGTAAAGCTCCCATCCAGGTGAGTCCAAAGTAGTTGTATATATGTTTGCCACTTCAATATATCTGAGCTGGTCGCACCATTAATTTGAGCAGTGGATGGGTCAACAAGCATAAGATTGTATAAAGAGGATTAACAGATGTAAAAGGATAAAGGGTCAGGAGATTTCCATCTTAAAGATAGGAGTAACTTTATAGTGATTGTGCATAAACAGAACAATCCCTGCTGAAAAGTGGAAATGAAGGAGCAAAAAGAGCCAAAAGAAGGAAAATTTGAGGAGTAAATGGGATATTATAGGAGAGGACAGAAGAAACAAACTGTGACACAGCTCGACAAAAGGCTGAATCTTTAGGACAAAGTAAAATAAGTACCTGAGGATTTAGAAGAACAAAAAAAGCAAAGATCATTAGACAGGTGCACAGCAAACTGTTTTGGGGGAGTGATACATGGGCGATGCACAAATTTGAATGGTTTATTCTGATAATTGGGATTTATATAGGCAAAAGTGATGTTCTTAAAAATTGGGTCCCTATCAAAAGGAGCAGACAGTGAGAGATCACTTTCTCAGACTAATAGAAAAGGCAGGTGTAGAATGGACAGATTTTGTCTGAGTGGACAGAGAAATGAAAGACATAACAGAGGATGAGAGGAGAGTGGATAAGACAGAGGAATACTACAAGACCTGATAATAGAACAGAGTGGGAAATAAAAAAAAACAGGAGGGTAGAATAGAAAAGTCTTCAAAAATTATCACCCAGAGTAATGATGTGATGCTCTGCGCAGATCAGGAATGAGAAAGGGTTACACCCTATATGGAGACTTGGGTTGTTAAAAATGGCAGCATGTAAACTAACAAATTTGGAAATACTCTCTTATGCAATTTTCTTTTAGGCCATTTTTTCTATGAAGTTTCTTCCCATAATTTTACCTTATTT
This sequence comes from Polypterus bichir lapradei, assembly GCA_026402145.1. Taxonomy (NCBI): domain Eukaryota; kingdom Metazoa; phylum Chordata; class Cladistia; order Polypteriformes; family Polypteridae; genus Polypterus; species Polypterus bichir. The sequence goes on along the minus strand of JANRMT010050509.1, from coordinate 12,975 downwards.
ATTGACAATTAACAGTGAGTGAAGTAGACACCAGGGCAAACAATACTGAATGATGAAATGCTTGACACTAGAAATTTCAAAACTGTTCTTGCTACATTTTATTGAAATGTTGCAAGCATGTGTGTATTTTGCATGGGCTTGTATAGCCTTTGTTTTTAAGAAATTTAATCATCTTGATTTTAATTCTGCTTTTCCAGGTGTTCTGGTTATTTAAGGCATTTTAACATGACTGTTTTAGTGGGTCTGTCATTGGATTACCTGCCACCCTTCATCATTGAATGTTGTTTGCCCTGGTGTCCACACCACCATGTTTTCATTAATACGGTAAAATAAGGGGAAAATTTAGCACAAAGTTGGATTACTATGAAACATGACAAAACAGAGTTAAAACTGTGGCAAAAATATTAAGATTTCTAATTTTTTTAGAAATGTAAATCTGACAGTGCTGGTCTTTTCTAAATGTAGAATTTCAAAAAATGCTAGTTAATAAAACTGTGTTCAATTGGAGTTAAAATTTAATTTGAAACTGGATAGAAGAGAAAGCTGCAGTCACATTGGATCTCCAGGATCAGCACTGGACTACTGATGTAAGGTATGTCCCAAGGTGAACTATATTTGTGTACTGGGACTGATAGTTGCAGGCTGCTTGATTTTAGAATGTCCTATAGCTGATCCAATGTTTTTAACTTATTTTTGAAACATTTGGAAATGAATTTGTCTTATGTTCTTTTTTTGTCTTTCCAACACATACAATAAATTTATGTTAAAACTATATACAAAATTATGGTACACAAAGAAGTTAATGAGAAAGCACAAAGATTGAATTCAATTTATGCAACACCTTGGGTACTTTTTGGTTGTGTTTGTTTATATTTTTCCACAATTCCTTTAAACATCTAAAGAAATGAATACAGAGTAGTAACTTTTAATATTCTACACTGTTGTTTCATCACTACATGCAGGATCTTGCAGGTTGTTGGGGATTATGTTACACAAAAAACACGGTAACATAACAAACTTGTAGTCTAAGTGCTACTGTCTCTTCTGGAGGTTTAAGCAATACTTACAGAGTAAGGTGTCTAGTCCACTTGCTTACCAAGAATGTATATCTTATAGTCCCTTCTTGTTTGCTCCTTCTATTTTCTCATCTTGTTCTAGCCTCTTATCTTTCTACCAGTTGCGTCCTTGCCTCTTTTTACTCCCCTGGCTCCATGATCAGTAACTTTTATAACTAGAAGAGGCTTTTAAGCTCTGGCTAGGAACAGCTTTTCTGGGAAACTTAGTTATTTCTGCAGTCACAAATGATGTTGGGAACATCTTGTACCTTCCTACTAAAACTCCCAATAGCAGATCCAGATGTCCCTGAAGTTCTATACCTTCATTCACTCTTAAGGGGCCTGGCTACCCCAAGCCACATTTCCATTACAAAGAGGAGCAGAGAGCAATGTGTAACTTAATGGGTCTCCCTACTGCTATCTTTCAGCTTGAGGGACTTTGAGTTTATTGCCTATTCTCCCCTATCGTCTTCCCTCTATTTTTGCACCTTAGAAATAACACTTAGGCTCCTTTTAATATTTTGGAGGTGCACCACCCTTATTGGTAGTGGCATGGTGACACTTTGCAATGTTTCTAGTGCAGACTTCCTTAAAGTGTTTTATAGTCTCACTATTGCCCCGCACTACGTTAATTTGCTTACAGCTGTAGTCCTTAATGAGCCTACCTTTGCAAAATGTTTGGGCGACCATTAAGGTGTGGACTGTAAAAGATCATTTTCCCAATGTAAATTTGATGGTGTTAGATTGTTCTTTGCACATAGTTATTCTTAAACATTCCTCTGTGGCGCGCATACACCTTTAAATACTAGACTAATACATCACTTCAACACTAACCATACATACAACATAAAATCAGTTTCTTCTTTAATACATGTTATTATATATGATGTGTGCAACAGAAATTATTAAATAATTATGTAAATAATTAAGCAACAGATTTCATGAAACATTTCATAATATATTTTTTATTTGCATAGTTATTATTTAGTTTACTTTGAAATACTTCTCCATAGTATATAATATATACACAGACATGGACAAATTTGTCAGTACCCATACAACTCATTGGGATAAGTGCTATGTGCCTCCAGAAAAGTGATTAAATGAAAAGTAATTCTCTCGTGTATACGTGTAGGTCTTTGATATGTCATTGAGTAAAGCAAGTGTAAAAAGAGATAATATTTTGCTTATTATACAAAGATATTCTAAAGTGACATGGACACATTTATTGGTTCCCCTAGAAAAGATAATAATCGGATTACAGTTATTTTTCACATTAGCTGTTTTCTTTACTTAGTATAATTCATGCAGCCTATTCAAATGGAGAAAAGCATGAACTGTTCTGTTTGCTATCATTGTGTATCCCACACTGAACATGGACCAGATAAAGCAAAAGAGTGAGTTGTCTGTGGGAATCAGAAAGAAAATTATAGAGAAGCATGTTAAAGACTAAGGCTGTAAAACCATCTCAAAGCAGCTGGATGTTGGTGTGACAAAAGTTGCAAATATTATTAAAATGTTTTAAGGTCCATGAGATTGTAGCCAACCTCCCTGGATGTTGGCAACTCCATAATGGGCAGAAGGATAGTGAGAATGGTAGAGAAAAAGCCAAGGACAACTTCCAAAGAGATACAAGCTGAACTCCAGGATCAAGGTCCATCAGTGTTTGATCGTACCATTTGTTGCTTTTTGAGTGACAGAGGGCTCAATGTAGGAACTATTGTTGGAAGAAAAAAAAAAGACAATTTGCTAAAATGCATATTAACAAGCCACAATGCTTCTAGGAGAACATCCTTTGGACAGATGAGACAAAACTGGAGCTTTTTGTATGTCACATCAGCTCTATGTCCACAGATGTAAAAAATAACCTTTCAAAGAAATGAACACCATACCTACTGTGAAAAATGGCAGTGGCACAGTTATGATTTGGGGCTGCTTTGCTGAGTCTGGCACGGTGGGAGCTTTGAGGCTGTGCAAGGAACAGTGAGATGTCAAGATTATCAAGACATTCTGGAGTGAATTGTACTGCCCATTATCAGAAAGCTGTGTCTTATTCACAGGTCAAGGATACCCCAACATGATAATGACCCAAAACACACAACTAAAAGTACCCAAGAATGGCTAAGAACAAAACACTTGACTATTCTGCAGTGGTCTTCTATGAGCCCTGACTTGAATCCTATTGAACATCGATGGAAAGAACTGAATGAAACATGCTGTCTGGAAAAGGCTGTTTGGTCAAGAAGAGTGGGCCAAACTACCTGTTCACACGTGCAAAAGTCTCATTGAGAGCTACTGGAATTGATTGTTTGCACTGTTGTCCTTTAAAGGTTGTGCAACAACATATTAGGCTAAGGGTTCCATCAAATTTTTCCATGCCATTTTCATCTGTGTTAATTTTTAAAATATTCCGTTGATTCAAAACTCTAAAGCAAAGTCTGATTTTTGTTGAATATGGAATAAACAATGATGGATTCCAAATACTTTTTCCAGTTTCAGGTTCTTTCAGAGACCATTGTGGGATACCAACAAATTTATCCATGTCTTTATATGTAATATGATTTATATAAAGACTCTCTCTCTCTCTCTCTCTCTCTCTCT
>JANRMT010050508.1:0-11299 GCA_026402145.1 Polypterus bichir lapradei | reverse complement strand
AAAAAAAAAAACTGTAAGTAAACTTTCAGAGTTCAAGTACAATACATCATAGCTCACCTGAGCAAAACTCGCAGCAAAAAGCAGTCTACAGTGGCCTTCTTAGCAGTTCCAAAATGCTGACTTTTTTAACTCTCCAGAAGAGAGAGGCAAAAGAAAAGAATGTTACCTTTTATTTCTGTGTTGAATGCACTAAAATTGTATAAGTATAAGATACAAATGTAATGTTAATGAAAAAGTGGAGACCATTCAGTAATTCAGGCTTGTTTGGCTAGCTGATAACTAAGTTATCCTAGTACTTATTCCTGATATATTTTAAAAATCTTCACTGTTTTCACTTCAGGTGGAACTTCTTTTAGGGGGCAATTCCACTGGTGTCATTACTTATGTGACTCAATATTTAACTAAAAGAGTTCTTCTGGATCATCTTCTAAGAATTTTGAAAACCTAGATAATTCCTCCACAAAATTTTCTTTGTTATTTACTTTAGTCGCAGTCAGACATATCCTCCAGGATGCACGTCGTTATTCTTCTCTGAATAACTTCTAGTAATGCTGTTTTTCTTTTAACATGATGCCCAGATGTGGTCTCAATAGTACACTTAGAGGCAGTGCATAATGCTAATTTTTTGGTGAGTCATCCCTTCATTTCCTAAACTAATATGAGTCAGCATCCTGTGATTTTTGGGTTTGATTTTGGAAGCCTCCTGAAACTATAAATTAATTATGCAGTTTAAGAAAATAGATGGTTAGATAGTGGTGTGTTTAAAGTGTTAAAAATTATGAGGGGAATTAGTACAGTAAAGGTTTTTTTTGTGTATGTGTTTTTTAATTAGTTCTTAACAAATTAAAATAGGTGTATAGGCATAGGTGTAATCTGGTTAAAAGTAAACTTGGTACAAAAAATAGTATGTTTTTTCTCGCAACAAAGAACCAAAGATATGTGGATTAAATTATCAAGCAGTGTGATGAATTAAGAATTCTTTAAGAATCTTCTGTATTCCACTGTATCATATTTTGCTGTCAGAAGACTAGGGATTGTTGGTCTGTGTTGCATTGAAAAGTCAGTCAGTCAATTTCCAACTTGCTATATCCTAACACAGGGTCACAGGGACCTACTGGAGCCAATCCCACCCAGTACAGGGCGCAAGGCAGGAACAAACCCTGAGCAGGGCGCCAGCCCACCGCAGGGCACACACACACACACACACACACACACCAAGGACAATTTAGGACCGCCAATGCACCTAACCTGCATGTCTTTTGATTCTGGGAGGAAACCGGAGCACCCGGAAGAAACCCATGTAGACATGAGGAGAACATGCAAACTCCACGCAGGGAGGACCCGGGAAGTGAACCCAGGTCCCCTTACTGCAAGGCAGCAGCGCTACCACTGCGCCACCGTGCCGCCTGCACTGAAAAGTCTTATTAAAACTGTTCTTATGTTCTTATAAACTGAAATAGCATAAAACAACATACAGTAATCCCTCCTCGATCGCGGGGGTTGCGTTCCAGACCCCCCCGCGATAGGTGAAAATCCGCGAAGTAGAAACCATATGTTTGTATGGTTATTTTTATATATTTTAAGCCCTTATAAACTCTCCCGCACTGTTTATAAATATTCCCAGCAGAGTTATACAGCATAATCCCTTTGTATTCTCTTAGATATTAGGTAAGATTCATTGAAATTATGTATATAAACACACTGTTTATATACAGTAAAACCTAAATATTATTTTAAAGATATCGAGCATCTCCGATATCACATATGTTACAGCCATTACGATAGACAGGTCACCAGCAATAAATACGTGCAATGCAAGAAAAATAGTATACAGTAAATGTGTGTACAGTGACACTAAATGTACGTACATGTACTAAGCACTGTAAGAAGAAAATTAATTATGGTTACTCACCAACAATGACACGATGACTTGTCCGATAACAATGAGTTTAATTTTACTGCACAACAAAGGAGAGCGTTACAGCCCTTGTAAAGGAGCCACTTCAGGCGATTGTGTAGCACTGCCGTTGTTCTTCTTCTGGCAGTCTTCAATCCAAATCCCTAAAGCAGATTCCATCCAGACTACTGCCTTATTACATCCACTTACAACTCGTTTTGCACCCTGGTTAAAAGGACACTGCAGCCGTAGATCTTATATTCCTTTCCTACTTTTTAAATAAAAAGAATCGTAGCCTTCAACAAATCCAAAACGTTTACCTTTTCGGCAATCGTTAACATCTTCTTCTTGCGCTTGGGCACGGCCCCTGAAGCAGTAGCAGATTGTTTTGGAGCCATAATGAAGGGCTTGACTATGCACAAAGATAAACACAAAAGAGCACAACTCTTTACACAGCGAAACACGTTGATGCTGAATGAGCTTACCTTTTCGGCAATCGTTAACATCTTCTTCTTGCGCTTGGGCACGGCCCCTGAAGCAGTAGCAGATTGTTTTGGAGCCATAATGAAGGGCTTGACTATGCACAAAGATAAACACTAAAGAGCACAACTCTTTACACAGCGAAACACGTTGATGCTGAATGAGCGAGATGAGACTTCCTGGTTAACACTGCATAGCTCCTGCGTGCTCTGATTGGTTAGCTTCTCAGTCAGGAGAACTTAACTGCGTGCTCTGATTGGTTAGCTTCTCAGCCATCCGCCAATAGCGTCCCTTGTATGAAATCAACTGGGCAAACCAACTGAGGAAGCATATACAGGAAGTAAAAAGACACATTGTCCGCAGAACCCGCGAAGCAGCGAAAAATCCGCGTTATATATTTAGTTATGCTTTCATATAAAATCCGCGATAGAGTGAAGCCGCGAAAGTCGAAGCGCGATATAGCGAGGGATTACTGTAGTTGATTGCAAATATTCTACAGTTAATTAATAGATCAAACCTTCACTGACAACTAGACTCTTAGTTTGATACTTTTGAATGCTTTACAAATCTTTTGCTGCTTTCATTTTCCTTATTTTGTGTTAGTGGAAGTTTTGACTTCAGTCTCTTTTTTCAGCCAGTGCAGTGAATGCCATTTGTAATTCAAATTGGCCAATGTTAACATTTTTTTGTCCTCCGATGAACTGTTTACTTGTACTGTGTTTGAGGCAATTTTCATGCTGCATTATGGGGCTTTACTCAGTGATTCTGAAGGCATTTTCTTGTACCTGGATGGTAGCAGCACCTTTAAAGTCAAATCTTGGGGATTAATGCCCCAGCCTCTATGCTGCCTCCACCAGTTTTACAGATGAAGTGATACAGTATGTTTTGAAATTTCCTCATTTTGTTCTTATCTCAACACCATCACCTTGGCATCATTTCAGTAGATGATTATTATTGTCTGATCTATCTACAGGTTAAATCCTGTTATAGCGAATACTGAAGTGGCAAAATTTTCAGAATAACAAATACTTTTTGTGTGCCCGGACCAACATTCATAGAGCATCATATTAAACAAACCTTGTTTTTGCAAAATGAAAATCTCAGTATAATGAACATTTTAAAAGCCAAAAATGCTTAATGCGATGCAAAAAATACTTAATGCCGCTCCTACAGTTTACGCGCCGAATCTGCAACTGGGTGTTTCATAGGGTGAGACAGTCTGTTGTGAAATTTCCTGTTTTGGGCAGACTTGGTGAGCATGTTGGTGTGACATCATACACACAGCCGAATTATGAGTCAGTGATTCACCAAACGTCTGCATGGGTAGTTGTTGTAGCTGTGTTTTCCCAAAATTACCAAAGTTCAGCTTTTTTGAGCTTCAACTCAAAAAAATGGGATTTAACAAAACCCTGACGCACAGAAATGATTCCACAGACAAAATATCTTCGTTTTTAAAAGTTTAGTTAAGTTTCAAAGTAAAACAGTTTACACAAAAAAGAAAATTAAAATAGCAAAAAAGGAAAAATTAATGTTAAGAAAAGTTCAGTTCTAAGCTTAATCTTGTTACATCTCAGATTGTTACTATTTACTTAACATTTCTGAACCATTTCAAAATGGGCAGAAAACTGTATGCTTATCCCATTTCTAAGTTGAAAATGGGTCTTTCAAGTCCCTGCTTACTGGGACCTTTTCTAGACACAACTGAATCTATTATCACACTGTTTCACAGTTATAGTAAGAAGGTTCTATCTCTTACTAACTTATATGGGGAAAAGACTATATCCTAAGCTATGACTATGAAAGAAATTTACATTCTATTCAAATTAAGCAAACATTTAACTTTCTAAGATTGGCTCTTACAGTTGTGTTTTGTGTGGACTAATTTCATAGTACTTGTTACATAGATGAACAAAAAAGTGAAAAACAGTGTCAGTTTACGCTGAAAGAAAAATGAACAATCCTGGAAAAAGTTGATTCCGAAATGAAGAAAAATGACGTGGTGAAAGAATTTTCGAATCATTCCTTTATCTTCATCTAATGACTCCTTTTCATTCTGTATTTTTATACCCATATTTCTATTAAAAAAGTTACATCTGACGTCTCATTTTCATTCTGTATTCATACCTGTATTTCTGTTTTTTTTTTAAAAGTTACATCTAATGTCTCATTTTCATTCTGTATTTTCATACCTTTCTTTCTATAAAAAAGTTACATCTAATGTCTTATTTTCATTCTGTATTCATACCTGTATTTCTATTAAAAATGTTACATCTAATGTCTCATTTTCCTTCTGTATTTTCATACCTGTATTTCTATTAAAAAAAAAAAAGTTACATCTAACATCTCATTTTCAAATAAAATATTTTTAGCGCTGTTATTTTATGCAGGTATTGTCAAGCTTGGCTTGCAGAGTTGCATGAGAGACAGGAAGATGAGACCAGGTTTTCAAGGAAAATACAGGTACTTCATTACTGAATAGAGAAGGCAAGTACAGTCTCAAGACTTCATTCAAAATTGGAGCAGTTAGAAGCCGCAGCACGGGCAACCGTCCTGCTTTAGCTCCCATCTTCAGATTAGAAGAACACCAGCAGCTTGGAATCAATACTGTGACAGACAGGGCAGATAAGATAAGACAGATAAGGAAAGTGTGAGAAAGGGCAAATCAAAGCATGGTGTTAAATGTTAAACATTGTGCACAAACATGGTACACAGTAGCCCTGGTAATGCAAAGGACAACCAGTTGCTTTGCACTTGGTTTACTGTTTACAAGACACAGCAGAGCAGCTTCAGAGTTGTCCTTGCACCTCTGCCGTTAGACATGGCAAATCGCTTGTGGCTACGGTCACTATACATATTTTTGCTGTATTTGTTATAGCAAAATTTCCATTATAACAAAGTATTTTTATGGTCCTGTGACTTTCGTTTTAATGGGATTTGACTTGTATATAGATTTTTTCAAAATTTTTACTGTTCCACTTGTTATGTTTATTGTTTTTTCTGGTCTTTGTGTTTTTCATGCTGATGAGTGGTGTATGGTGTGGCCTTTAAAATTTCTTTGGCTGTATCACACTTATAGGGATCAAACAGAAGCAGTTTTCTGAAATGTTAATTTACTTACATAGTCATAAAAGAAATTAAATGTGCCTCACGTTTACTATTTCAACTCAATATCAAATTGCTTGAGTGTACCGGACCTTTATTCCAGCAATTTGGACTTCATTGTTCTAATAGTTATGAACTGCATTATATATAGTAGTTTTGTTTTTCATTTTTAACTTAATTTAAGAAATGTATATTAATGATATATTGCTTTAAGGAGTTACTGTTATATTTTAGGTAGATTAATTGATCAACAATCCAACAAACTGGGGAAAGATGAAATGCTGCAGATGATTCGTCATGGAGCCACTCATGTTTTTGCCTCAAAGGACAGTGAACTGACAGATGAAGACATCAGTACAATTCTTGAAAGGGGTGCAAAGAAGGTATTTGACAAACATTTGTGGAAATCCAGCCTCTCTTTTCATTGTTATTTAAATATCAGCGTTAATTTCTTTTAAAGTTAACATTTAAATTAAAGCATCATTAATGTAATGACTATTGTAATTTTTTTTATTTTAATAAAGACTGCTGAGATGAATGAGCGCCTAGAGAAACTGGGAGAGAGCTCTTTGAGAAATTTTACCATGGACACAGAAACCAGTCTATATAACTTTGAAGGCGAGGACTATCGGGAGAAACAGAAGGTAAATTAAATGTTCGGATTTTATATTCTACTGGAGCATGATTACTAACAAATTCTGTGAAGTTGCTGAAAGAGCGGAATTCCACATGGCTGCTTGCCAAGACAGACTAATTACAAATACTCAACAGAATATTTTTTTTTTTTATCTAAATGAGAAAGGCTGCCCCATTTTCCCAGTTTTTTTTTTAAACTGCATATTTTCAAGTCATTATCTGCTGAGTTGTTTTTTCTTATTGCTTTTTGGGGAGTTGGGTTTACAGTTACTAAAAGATTAAATTTAAGTAATAGGCAGTCATAATCGACAATGAAGAAGTCATAGGAAAAAGTAGCCTCTGACAATGACTTGCCATTTAGATGAATTTTTTCAGTGCTACAATAAAGTGACACTTTCAGTAGGACCTTGTGTGATTCTGTTTACTATTGACACGTTATGAGTGACAAATGTAATAAAAGCATTTGTGTAATAAATTAATACTTATATTGGTTTATGTTTTCAATTATGTTTTAGTGATGCTGTTTTATATCGATAAAAATAATTAGCAAAGTACTCTTCTTGTGTCGTAGTGAGAAGGTTTAGAATTGTCTTGCTTTTATTGTGAACCTCTTATGTAGCTTTTTTTGAATATTTCAAAATCCCTATTAATGTTGCAAACTAGTTAAAAGGCTTGGTTTCTGCTTTTATGAATCTAATACATATATTATTTGGGAGAAGTGCTGGTCTTTTCATGGACACAAGCATGCTTTCCCTTTTATTGTGATATCCATTTGCATCTGTTTTGAAATTCTCCCTTGTACTCAGGAGGGCTTAGGGAGACCACACTCTGGACACTTTTAAGCAGTGTTCAAACTTTAAGTATTATGAGTCATTTATCTTTAAACATTGTTCTGTCACTCTGTGTTTGACTGTTTTATACAATATGACGAAAAACACACCTCTTGATTCATTACATAGCATACTACATGTACATTGTAAACTAAATACATATTGTTTAGTGGTTTACATCATTTTCAATGGTTCCAAACTCTGCATTTGCATATGCAAACTTTTACTTGTCTGTAACAGTCTGTATGATGCGTGCGGATAATTATTTTATAACACTCATTAGCATAGTAAGTACTGCATTAGTGCCTGGGTTACTTGTAATTTATATCCAGTGTTCTAAACAGCTTCTTGAATCCTCCTTTTTTTAATTGTATAAAAATATACTTTACATTTCTAGAGCCAGGGAAGAATCTGTAAGGGAGCAGCTAAAATTCTGAGAATGGCAGTGATTTTTCTTTGTACATGGAGCCATTTTAGCTACTCAGCGAAACTTTCACTTTCAGTCCCAGTGAACAGTGAAGTATTTGCCTATTAAAACTTGGCATTATAAAATTATACGTATTTTTGTTGCATTCATTTTATATTTTATTATTGTATTGGTAACCTCTGCTCACTATGTAAAATGGTTGTATACTTGATTTCCCCCAATAATTTTAACATATTCAAAGATCACCAGGAGAACTTACTTATAAATATTAATACAATACATGTATACTTTGAATATCCATTATTTTATATAAGACACTCAATTCACCTGTTAAAAATGCAAAGTCAAAAGTACAAAAATATGGCTATTACTGATGCACAAACATTGATTAATTCATACAAAACAAAACTATGAAGGGTACTGTTTTTATTCCTTCTTATAGCATTTTAATGTAGAACAGAGACAGCGTGAAATGGACAGATTAAGGCTTAGACCAGGTTTATACTTCATGCAACGTGATGTGTGCATCTGTGAATGCTACTGCTACACAAGCAGAGTACTGTTTATACTTGTGTGTATACTTTATTTAAATGTAGAGGATTCCACCAGGTACAGTGTGAGATATCATCACGGTGAGAAAATAATGTTCGGCTTCGCTGTGTTGTGAATTGCCCGAAACATTAATTAAATTCCAAGACACCTTGCCACAATACCTCTGAAAAGGATGGATGTTTAATGATTACATCCATCAATCCATTGCCCATTCTAGCTAGCACTGGGCGTGAGGCAGAAACAATGCCTGTTCATAGCATCAGCTCATTGCATGGTGAATAAAAGCACACACATACACTAGTGTCATTTTAGCATCACCAAATCCCTAAACATATGTACATGTCCTTGGAAGGAAACTGGAGCACACTTTGAAAACCCACCAGGAAAACATAAAAACTCCAGGCAGGGAACACCAGGGACATGACGTTCTGAGAGGCAGCAGTGCTACCACTCCTTCACCATGCCATCTCCACATTTATAATTAACAGTTTTAATTATTTAAATGAAGTTAACGATTTATCTGTAAAATGTAACAAACATGCTTTAACACATTTCATCATGAAAGTGATATCAAATATAAATCAAAGGATTCTAAATGTGCAGAGAGGTGGAATATCATATTTATGGTGTTCTGTGCGGCAATCGCTGCCTGCTGCTGCTGTCAGCGCAGGAGGATGACCCAGAAGCACGATTAACATCTGGTTTGGTTTAAGATCATGTTTATGACATTATACTTTAATGACAAAGTAAACTACATAATTAAAGTCAAAATATCCACTTTAATCACGAAAAAGACATTTTTTTCTTCACTATATCCCTAATTTTTTTCTGTGTGGTTTAAATATGCTTCCTTACATTCTGATACTGTTGCAAAGGGGCAAAAAAAAAAAAAAAAAGACAGCACAGAAGATGGTATGTGAAACTAAAATCTATTGCATCATTAAGATGGGGAATATATGACGATTGCATTGGCGATGTGAGAAATAGATGAAAAAAGCACCACAAATATATTTGTATGTCAGCATTTAAGTTTGATGATTTGCTTTACCACATTGAACCATTTATCAAACATCGTAGCACGTATATTGATCCTGTAGAATCTGGAAACAGCTTGCTGTCACATGTTGATACTGAACAGAGACTCTGATGTCATGTTCCAACTTGAACATACTGAGCCCCCCAATTTTTTTGCTGGTACTGCAGCTGATGCACTTGTCTCATTAATTTCTGAGGACTTGCTCAGATGATGCATCAAATGAATGCAGGGAATGCATGGCAGCCATGATGCGTACGTGTTCTGAGTGTGAAGTTTAAACCGGTCCTTATACTTTGCAGACAGTTCACTTTTGATGATAATTAGTGTAGTTATCTGACCACTGACAAATACTTGCAGTACTTTTAGGGCACAAGTTAACTAAGCAGAAGTGTCTTTTGATATATGATAAGTCATTGCATAGTTATCTCCTTCTGTCTACTGATTGTCTGCTCATACTTTATTCAGTGGAACAGCAAACATTTTATAAAATTTTGCTTGACAGGGATCTGCTTTCCTGGTGAGTCAGTAAGGCATGTTGTCTTTAGATGTTGTACTGCTTGAACTGTCATCCTGGGTTAAAGCAAACAATGTGCAAACAGCAGAGCAAGGATTGCACACTTAATCATATATTAATTTCAATTACTATTACAGCTGTCGTGATATGCTAAATCATGAAAAGTGTCGATTACTGCATTCCATTTAGTACTTGCAGTCTGTCAAGAATCAAGATTTTCCAGCTACACACTGCTCTAAACAACAAAGAAGTTCATTCACTTAACACAAGTGTGCTTGTGAATTGTAGGCATAGACACATATGAACAATTATAGATGACTGTTTTGAACCTAACAGTACCTTTTGAGAACTACACTTTTTTTCTGTGTTTGCAGCAGCCTCCAGAAGAATAGTCAAGTAATGTTGATCTGACACTTAAGTTTTAATGCCAAAATGAAGAGAATTGTCTGTAATTTGGAATTATTTTATTTCCAATAGTAACAATGTTGATCAAAAAAGCATACTGTGCAAACTTATGCAACCAACTAAAAGTCAAAGTATACAATCTTAAATGTAAAAATGAAAAAGCACCTATATTAAACTCCAAAGTTTTAAGTTTTCAACTAATCCACCATTTAGCAATTTTCTATTAACACATTGTAAGTGGTTCTTTGCAAAATGAAGGTTCTGCTGTACTGTATTTCAACAGAATACAGTATATGCAATGGATAAGACAAAAGTACAGTTCATATTCCACTATAGAGCTGTTAATTGAAATTAATAATTGCAATTATAAGATCAAGGGCAAGAATTGTTAATTATTAACTTTGTCTTAATTGTGCACCCCTAAGCATTACATGTTTAAAGTCTTGCTCTTGTGATCCTTGCTCAGTTTTTTTTTTTCATTGTAATTACAGCCAGGCAATATGGGTGGAGTCGAATTAGTCACGGTTAGATAGAGCGCATGAGATTTTGCAGATTTTATTTAACGTTCCAAAGAAGTTGTAGAGAATCCAATAAATGGTAACATTGAGATATTGACTTTTACTTATTGAATGTTCTTAAATACCAATCAGAAATTTGATATATTGCCCAACCGTAGTTGTATCCTATGGTGACAGCAGAATATAATGTTGATATGACAGAAATTACTTTGTTTTTATTTTTATTTATTTCAGCTGTCCATGATTGAATGGATTGAACCTCCAAAAAGAGAGCGTAAAGCTAATTATGCTGTTGATGCATACTTCAGAGAAGCACTCCGAGTCAGTGAGCCCAGAGCACCAAAGGTGTGTACTTTGTATTATATATATATTGTGAACGATAGGGGGCGCTCTCGCTCCCTTGAACCCCTGTCCACGACTCCAGACACCAGGTAAAAGTCCAATTGTTGACTTTATTTTCTTGCCACAGTGCACAAAGCACACTCTCCACCACAATTCTCATTAAACTCACAATAAACAATCCTCCAGCTCCCAGACGCATTGCCACCCTTCCACCCAGCTCAGCTCACCATCTGGGAGCTCCCACAGTCCTTTTATATCTCCTGACCCGGAAGTGTTTCTGCCCAACAGTCCACAAGTCCTTATTCCTTCCGGGTCAGGGTAAATAGTCCTTTTCTTCAACCCGGAAGTCCGTCACTCTTCCTGTGACGAACCTCCGGGTCACAGGGCACGAAGAAGCCCTCGGTCCTCCCTGCAGCTCCCTCCTGTGGCCCCCACGGCATCCAGCAGGGCTTTGCATAAAAACTCCAATGTCCATGATGCCCTGCTGGTCTTCTGGGGACCTCCACGCTGCAAGGAGGGCTCCACCTGGCGGCTTTGGGGTATTGGCCGGGATAAATGGC